>MJUU01067298.1:26398-44242 GCA_002080025.1 Modiolus philippinarum | reverse complement strand
GAACTGATATTTATTGAAAAGCTTTTTTTATTAATCGTATGAGACGGATTTTAGAAACCTTGATTAGTAAGGTGCAGTTAACTATGTCTAATGAGAATGTAAAATTTGTGACAGCTCTCTCGTAACGAAGCAAATGTGAAACATACACTCCAAAAGCTAGAGAAGCTGGAATATCACTTTCTATATAAGATATTTTTGAAATTAAAATCGTTACATTTTTCGTTAATTTTAGTACCGAGATGACCATTTTCGTCAAGTTCGAGGTGTTAATCCGAAAAAGATCTAGTGGTTTCTGTCGTTTTCTTCATTTCTAGTTTTGGAAGATTTTTATCTAGCAAAAGATGCGTTATTAATAGAGAGAAAATTATCAATGCATGAGATTGAAGGATTTAACATCTTTTATTTCATGATGCTTTACGAGTCCCTGCAGAAATTCACTCTCGTAAGAGACGGATTTTAGAAAATACCGTATAAGTGGTTATTTTCGAGAGGACTTAATTTTCGTTTTTTTCGCGAACATTCTGAATTCGCGAAAATTGTATACCGCAAAATATAATTAATATGAGACTTTATACAGGAAATGATAAGCAATCGCGAAAATTTGAGTCCCGCGAAAATAAAATTCATCAATTTTGAAAGAAATCGTGAAATTTGCGTCCCGCGAAAATAACCACTTATACGGTAATAAGCATGCGTGTAGAGGAGCACAATTAGTGCCCGTTTATATATCAACTTGCTGTTGACAAATAGCACTCCAAATGTGACAAAATTATCAATAAGAAAAGTCAAGTAACCTGTTTTTCATCTTATTGACTTTTACTTTTAAATTGGTTTTTGAAAAAAATGCGGATTTATTACCTAAAACAACATTTTTTAATCTGCAAAAGCTAATTGAAATATTGTTTTGTTGATATTTTAATGATGCGTCTCCATAAATATTGTCTTTCTGCATAATTCATTTATCATAAAAGTCCTTTGTTTTTTATGAAGATGACAAATTTATTTGGATTTTGTAATTACAACTGGAATTGTGGAAATGTTTTATGACAATGTATCAGCATTTTAATCACTATTTTAGGAGTCATGTACGCTGGGTATAAAAATTTGTAATTCACGTGTTTCATCACCCTGTCATTTTTAGAAGGAACTATTTTTTATTTTTACAAATACATCTGAATGGTATATTTGAATAAATTACAGTTGAGGTTGTTTCGCTAACTATTGAAGTAAGTGGGAACTGAACCGTCAGTCTGAAATCGGATAATCAAGGGACAACGGTAACATCGGAAAAAACAGAAACAAGGACACAACATAAGTTCAGGACAGAAAAAAATAAGACATACATACAGATGAACAATACGGACCAAATAAAAACAATGGATGAGATCAGGTGCACCTGTGCAGTAACCATCTGCTTCATATACGACACCCGCCATATTGAGCATGTCATCTCCTGTAGTTAAGTCAAATCCGGTAGAGGAAAAAAAAGTTTAGCTGTAAAAGGAAAGATCTGTTATCATCTTGGAAACAGATGTCCAATAGCGATCCACAAGATCGTGCTGTCAATAGTAAAACTTCTGTAGTGATAACTTCAAATCATGCTCAAGTAACCTATTTGTAAGCAACAAAGCTCTTTCAAGGTAGTCATTGTATCGAGCACAGGCCCTTGATTTGCGAATGAGTTTGGAGATATAAATTCCATTTGCTGGTGCTTTTGGAATGTTGACTATTGGCTAAGGAAGTCATACAGCCTTGTTTGTAGTGTACCTCTGTTTTCCATTTCCAAAATGAAGGTAAGAGAACTAGTCTGACGTGGAAGAAGACATTATATCCTTGATTTCAAGATCTTTGAGAGATAAGATGAAAAAAATCACCAAAGTGAGGGTTGTTTAGTGATCTGTATAATGGAAGCTAAAATTAAAAGGACTGGGCCAGTTTTTTTATCTTTATTTTGATGGACAAATTGCGCCTTCTTCAATGTAATTAATAAAAGCTGCATCCCAAAGTTGGGCTTAAACTTCAAAGACTCGATCATAAGAAATACTCAGACCATATTCATGAAGCAAATCTACACGGAACTTTTGTCTAGATTTTGCATGAACGACATACCCATTAACACAGATAATCGTGTTTTTCGATCTTTCGAATGCCTAAATGTGGCTGCATCTTCTTTGTACTCTGAATAACAATTATACTGCAAAAGCTGAGCAATGGCGAAGTCGGTCTCAGAAACACACAATCCAGTTTAATTTAATATAGGCACCGTATTCAGTCGTGCAAACGAACTGAAGGACTGAGGATGAAATTGAAATAAAAACACAACCTTCTTCAAACTTTCCGGTAAAGGTGATTTTATGTGCTGTCACTTGTCCTCTCAATGTCTTAGCAGCTTTAGCCAGTATAATAGCAACTGAATAATCTGATGCCTGTGACAATGCTGCGCAAATATCTTGTTTAAAAGCAAGAAGAATATCCCTTCCCTTCTTATGTGCTTCAAATTCTGGGATTTCTGCAAGAAGCTTTTCTTTCAACCAAGTTGGGTTTTGACTTTGGGTGTTTTCACGTCTAATTGTTGGAGTCTGTACAAACCGACATGATTTGCAAGTAGGGGTAGTACTATATGTGTTTGTTTCCACTATACATGCTAGCAACTCTGAAAAACCGAGTGCTTCCTTTTCTGGAGTCATTGTGTTCTTATTATGACTTTAAACATCATTAAATATGCACTTTCTCCGTTGTAAAGAGCTTTCAGACAGGAACACTGTTACTTCAGCTCCTTCACAACTACATTACCACCATTCAATAAAGCTAGAAGCTTTCCGTTAGTCAGTTTTCTGGCACACTCATTTAACCTTTTTATCAAGTTGCATGGTCATAGCTCGTCGTAATTCAGATATTGGTTCTTCCTTCCTTCTCACATAAAAAAAAACATGTGTTACGCTCTATGCTAGTTCCTCTGAAATTACTTTGTCCATTATCGAATGATATCTCACTACTATCAGCACTTTTTCGTGCCCTGTCTAGTTTTGTATTGTTAAACAATAACCTACAGGTCTGACGATATTTAGTATTATTCTCTCTTAATGTCTCTTCAAGACCACTTCATTCATCTACTTGTGAAAGATCTAAATTAATTGCTTGAAACAGAAAGATATTGGTTGCAAATAACAAAACAACAAAATACCGAAGTAACTGTGAATTTAGTTTCTGCATATGCTCATTTCGAAAACTTAAGTCTCTTCAGTGCAGATCAAATCAAAATATTGGGAAATCCATGAACCAAAATACGTGTAAAAGCTGACAGAGATAAAACTAGACATCGGAGAGATGGCAGCCATCTCTGTGGGCCCCGCTGTAATATAAGTGCAAATTAAAGTGTGTGTGGACACAATACAGGTGTGGGCACAGTACTATTATCAAGATATCAACAGAATGTAAGCAATAATCTGACCTTGAAGACAAAGGTCAAGGTCAAAGGTCACTAATCATGGTTCATGACAGATCGTCCTGAAGTGATCTATCTACATGCAAAATACCGGTATCAAAAGCCTATCTCAAAAGACAAAAAAGATATAGGCCAGACACAACTTGTCAGTACGAAAGCAAAAATCTGCCCTTGACGACAAAGGTCAAGGTCAAAGGTCACCAATCATTGTTCATGATACATCATCTTGAAGTGATCTATCTACATGCAAAATATCAAAAACCTATCTCAAAAGACAAAAAAAGTTATAGCCCGGACACGACTTGTCATTAGAAAAGCAAAAATCTGCCCTTGACGACAAAGGTCAAGGTCATTGGTCACCAATCATTGTTCAACACATCGTCTTGAAGTGATTTATACACATGCAAAATATCAAAAGCCTACCTCAAAAGACATAACAGTTATAGCTCGCACACGACTTGTCATTATAAAAGCAAAAATCTGATCTTGACGACAAAGGTCACCAATCATTGTTCATGACACACTGTCTTGAAGTGTTCTATCTACATGCAAAATATCAAAAGCCTATCTCAAAAGACAAAAAAGTTATAGCCCGGACACGACTTTGTTACGGACGGACGGACGGACAGAGTGATTACTATAGGGCGTCCACCACTATGTGGCGGGGCCCTCATTACCAATATGATCTTAATAGGAAATCTAAAATCCTATAAGGACAGAAGGAGACACTCCCTAGGTTTAGCAAAATTTTCTTAAATTTAGATATTAAAGGTTTTCAAATAAAAGCGGTTTTCGGCAGTCATGGAATATCCATCGTTCGTTTTGCTACATTAGTAATGCGTAGGTGGGGATTTTAGATCCTCGCCTTTCTGTCTGACAGAGGTAACATTTATTATAATCAGTTTGAAACTTTGATTTTACAAGAATTTCAAAGGACATCTTAAAGAAATAAAAATAGAATAATCTATGAATGAATACTTATACGTATTTGTCCAATGTTTTAAGGCTGAGGGCTATCCTTTTACCACCTTAAACAATGAATTTAGCATATCAAGATATGGAATACAACTAGGTTTAAGCGTCGACACAGTGTCTGCTCTACACTTACCCCTATCGTTAATCCAATGATTAACAATTAAGTCCCGTGCGATCTGTACACCTTCCAGATAACATATGCCCTCTTATCTTTGCTCTCCAGCGCTGGCACATCCTGTTAATTTAGGTACGGCTATCTAACATGTCAAGTTAACTTCTAGTACAGTGTACTTGGGGCTTGTTAGATAACATTTGGGACCGTAAACCTAACCTATCTGTGTTACCTATGTGTAGAGATCTAATTTAGGCAAGAATGCCTCTCTGATCCATCTCAACATTTATTTCACTGCTGTCCGCTTCCGGTTCATAAAAATCGGCGCTAAATTTGATTTGGTTGTTCTTCCAATGTTTGTTTAATAAGTTTTTAAAACTATTTACAGATTTTGCATCCACCACTTCGTTTGGCAGCATATTCCAGTGATCTACTATTCTTTGGCTAAAGTTGTATTTCCTTCTATTGGTGCGACATTGTTGTTTGTATATCTTGAACTTATTGCCTCTGATAGTTGGTTCAGTTCTCATTGGTAACAGGTTTATGTCTTCATCTATTTGGTCAATGCCCTTCATAATTTTGAATGTTTCAATCATGTATGCTAGAATACGCCTATTCGAAGTGTTGGTAGGCCTAGAAATTTTAATCTATCCCCGTATCTTAAATATTGTAAGCTCTTAACTTCTTTGAACGTTTTCTAACAAGATGGCTTCCTTTTTGTTAATTACTGCCAAGACATTGCTCGCGTATTCTAGGTGCAGTCTAACTAGGCTTTTATTCAGTGTTAAGAACATGTCTTTATCAATATATTTGAACGATCTGTTAATTATACCTAGTCGCTGGTTAGCCTTTTTCCTCACTAAATGTTGTGATTATTTCATTATCCATGTTGCATCTTTTCCCAGTTTCAGGACCAAAGTGAAGATGTTTGCATTTTGACCTGTTGAATTTCAGTGACCATGTGTTCGACCAGTTCATTAAATTGTCTACATCTTGCTGCAGACTATCCACTTCATCATCTTTATTTGTTACTGCATATCATTTAGTGTCATCTGCAAACAGTTTTACCATGTTGTCAACTACGTCTGGGAGGTCATTAATGTATATTGTAAAAGAATAGGACCTAATATGCTTCCTTGGGGTATGCCGCTTGTAACTGGTCGCAAGTTAGAGTGTGTCCCATTCAGGGTTACTCTTTGTTGTCTATCGTGGAGGAAATTTCGTAGCCATATGTGGAGTTTTCCAGTTATTCCAAACCCTTTTAGTTTCTGCAATATTCGGTGGTGTGGGACTTTGTCAAAAGCTTTTTGGAAGTCGAAATAGATGGCATCAATAAGTTGTTTTTTTTCAATATATTCTATTAATTTATCTCTGAAAAAGAAAGAAAATGGGGTAAATGTCAAGGAGACAACATCCCATATCAAGGTTAAAACGACCCAAAACAAAGCATCTAGGGGTCACCGCACGGTCTTCAACACATTGAGGAACCTCATACCATATGGCAAGCCCTAAATAGCCACAAAAAGGTAAAAGTGAATAAATCAATGGAAACAAACCACACCCAATAAATCAAATATCAAGAAACTAAAATTTTAAAAGAAGACCAGGACAAGCCAATGACCAGCATATTCCTGACTTGGGACAGGCGCAAAAATTGCGATTGGGTTTAACTCGCTTTCTTGGATCCAAACCCTCCCCCTATGTGTGGTGAATGGCTAAAAAATAAATATACAAAAAGACTCACAGTAAAATTCAAACTAGAAAAAAGTCCAACTTACCAACTTATCAACTCTGATTATTCTTTCCATAATTTTGCATAATATAGACGTTAGACTAATTAGTCTATAGTTAGAGTCTTCATGTATGGGACCTTTTTATGTATTGGTGTTACACTGGCCTTTTTTTCATACGGTTGGTATATTGCCTTCTTCCATTGATTTCTTAAAGATCATTGTGACAGGATTTTATATACTATTGATGGTTTCTTTCAGTAGTTTTGAGTGTATTTCGTCTACTCCTTGTGACTTGGCTTCTTTAATTTGGCTTAATAAGTTTTTAACTTGCCCTTCTGAAAAGTTAATGTTGTATAAAGTTTTCTCAGTTCTTATGCCAAAACGGTGGGATTTCTGTATTTGGTTCTACAGTGAATACACTCTAAAAGCCTTGACATCATCGTCAGTATGAATTTCTTCACTATCATTAGTTAAACATTGAATGTGATCTTTTACCTTCGTTTTAGATTGTACAAATCTCAAAAAAAACTATTGTCATCTTTTGATTTTAGTGTTATTTCCTTTTCATACTTCTTTTGAGCTTGTCTAACCTTTCAACTGGAATTATGTTTAGCTAGGGCGTAATTTAGCTTTCTAGTATTTTGTGGACTTTTACAGTTAATAGATTTATTCCACATTTCCCTTTTTTTTATTATTGCCTCTAAGTGTCATTGTCCATCCAAGGTGTGTTGTAATGCCTTGATTTAAATTTGTTTGCACACTGGTATGTTGTCCCTAAATGAGATTGATAATTTATCGGCAAATTTATTCCATAGACTTTCAACATTCCCTGTACCCAATAACTCATCCCACAATATATTTACCCGACACTGAACCCCATACTGAGTTTCAAAGCAGTGATAAATAATAAGTATATTTGTAAAGGAAAAGTGTGAAATTAGCTCATCCAAAGCATTTATATAGAGGTTTTGAAGACAATCTATATGAGTAAAATGCTTGTGGACTATTTTATGAAGCGATCCTGAAAAATGGCCACCATCTTTGAAAAATTAAAAGGCTTAGGGTTTTTTGTAAAACAGTACTCACATAAATTTACATGCTTGTATCACAAACTGAACGATTTCGCCGAATATTTTACTTAATCGGCAGGGCTTTAAATTATAATTTGAATTCTGCTGACAATGTTTAGCCAAATTGTGTCTTATCAGCTAAGATAAAATCCAACACTTGGGCATAATAACCATATTATGTTACACATATATGAAGTTGCAGTAAAGTATTTAAGATAAAGACTAGATTTATACATATGCAAAATTAATACGTTATATGTATACAAAAGCAACAGGCAGAAGGGAAAATCGTCTGAAAATAAAATTAAAAAAAATACGTCATGCGTTGTCTGTAAACTAGATGTTGACTTACAGATACTTATTTTCCAGACAATATACTGTTGTTTTCCTGAAGTTAACAGATACTGTCACATTATCACATTATAAACGGTATTTGTGATGTACTTTACCGATTGTATGACGTCTGTTATTAACCATTAGAACTTGTTAATTCAATGAGATATAATATGAAAAATATAATATCATAACCTTTAATTATATACGTCAATAGCAGATGTTATGCTGTTCGAATTTCATACTCCTTTAAAAATGCTATACATATTGTATCCGAATTTTGAATTATTATTTACTATCCCGTTTCTTAAATACTCTGGTAAAAACTGGCATAGCTAAATCGGTCAAATAACAATCTAGACTGTTGTCTTTTTCAAATGCCTGATCTTAAAGTATTGATGCATTATATATCCATGACTGCAGAATAGATCGAAGAAGCTTCAAATGTCCCAGGTCCTAAATCATTGTTCCAAAGGTTCAAATGGTTGATTCAACAAGAATATGTGTATACTATCGTGCATTGAATATAGTCTAACCCTAAAAGAGTCATGTCCTTACATCAAACTGGGGGCTCACTAGACGTATTTATGGGTTCTGAATTGTTCAGTGCACTAGATTTATGTAGTGTTTGTTAAATCCCGGATACCGATTTAAAAATACCACAAACAAAAAAAATGGAAAAAGAAAGGTTCTTATTTCAATTAATGTTGTGGTGATGGGTCGCATCATTTCAATCTTTAAAGGAAAATATTTTGGCAGGAATGAATATCGCAAACCTGTCGGATTTATATGAATGACATTATGCTGAATATCTAAGACAATACAGGATTATTTAAAGCCAAATATCGTTCAAATATATATATATATATATATATATATATATTGTTAAAAATATCCACTAAATGCTGTTTAGATGGGTCTTTTTGAATTTTGGCCATAAATTGTGACTCGAAGCAATATAGAAATAAATCTGCTTTGAAAGGTGCACTGTTGGTACCCATTGGAATACCTATTTTTTGCCGATAGACTGTATCACCGAAACAAACAAAACTATTATGAAGATGAAAATTTAATGCTTTCATCATATCCTGACAAGTCCAGTTGGTATATTTGTTATGTTTGTCGTCAATGAAAAACGCTTTAAAAGTATTGCAACAAATGTAGTCTAATTACGGTCGAAATTTTTCCAGCCGAATTTACTCTAAATGAATCCAATAGCAGCAGCGATCATACACTTTTTCTGGATCTTGATATATCAATAAATCAAGGAAAGTCAAACAATAAAGTTTATGATAAAAGGGATGATTTCTCTTTCCCTATACTTAATTTCCCCATCTCGCCGGCGATGTTCCGTTAGCCCCCATGTTACGGGGTCTACATTTCACAACTTGTTCGATATGCACGAGTATGTAGTGATGTTTCTGACTTCAACGACGGAAATCTTTGTCTAACTGAAAAACTTCTGCATTAAGGGTTAAGATATAAGAAATTGATAAAAACATAACTTTTATTATAGATACATTGACTTATTAAGGAAATGCAGGGCCCTTATACAACATAGCATTTTACATCCAAACTTCTATGGAAATATCATTTACAAAGCGCATAAATTCAAAAAATGTCCTTGCAAACTTATTAATCCGTTGAACAAACTTATTCATAATAACTAAATACCGAAGTTACTGTGAATTTATTTTCTGCATATGCGCATTTCGACAACTTATGTCTCTTCAGTGCAGATAAAATCTTAACGTTTGGAAGACAATAAAATCAAATATGTTAAAAAACTGATAGAGAACAAATACCCAATATGATCTAAATGTAAAGCCAAAATCAGCTAAGGACAGAGCTTTGCGTGAGGGAGATACTCCTTAGTTTTTTTAAAGGATATACATACAGCATTGTTGTTAAATCTTTACTTCTGGTTTTTGTTGGCAAAGATATTAATCAGCTACCAAATGCTTTACACCGTAAAAAAATTATACAGTTTTTCATTTTGACAGTTTTTGGCATTGCACAATATCATGTTCTTTTTTTTCCTATTTTATGATAGTTATACGAAATCTATTTAGAAGTATTTCAATTTAAGTTTCATATGTAGTAAGGCTTGATATCATAGTCAACGGAAATTATGTCCTTAGCTATCTGTCAGTAACTGTGAGCATTTGTCAGGGCAGTACCCATGTGTATTGTCTTCATGTTTTATGTTTTTCATTGTAAAGGTACCTGTCTTGATAAGTTGTACTTTTTTCTAGTTTGATTTTTACTGTGAGTCTTTTTTGTAGTTATTTTTAGCCATTCACCACACATAGGGGGAGGGTTTAGATAAAAAAAACGAGTTTAACCCCACCGCGATTTTTGCGTCTGTCCCAAGTCAGGAATATATTGGTCATTGGCTTGTCCTTGTCTTCTTATGATATTCAGGTTATATGATTTTGTTTCTTTCCATTGATCACTTCACTTCTTAACTTTTAGGGCCATTTAGGGCTTGCTATATGGTGTGAAGTGCCTCACCGTACGGTGGCCCCTAGATGATTTGTTTTGGGTCGTTTTAACCTGGAGATGGGGTGTTGTCTCCTTGACATTTATCCCATTTCCTTTCTTTTGCATATATAATAATTTTAGGAAGATTTGCAGAAATTTTCAACCAAAGAAATATCAGGTATTTCAAATGCAAGATTTATGTCTTGGACTCATTGTCTCTGCTAATAATATATAGACAGGCCAAGCAAAAATCTTGGCAAAATCCCCAAACAACCACACATACAAAGTTTTCAAGGTATATATAACTAGCATTGTCGTTTCATCAAATACTTTGCCACCAAAGAAACACACTAATAGTATCTATATATTTCAATAGTCAGGTGAATAAAAAAATTAAAGCTAAGTTTGATTTCCTCCTTAATCCTTGGTTTCTCGGCAATAAATGATTTTTAACTATAAACTGAAGCAAGTGGTATCAGGTAATATTTTCTCTCAATTTGTCGATAATATATACAAAGGTTGTTGCTTACCTCAAAACCTAAGGAGTATCTCCCTCTTGCAAAGATTTGTCCTCAGCTGATTTTTTTTGGTAATTTGTTGTCGAAATGCCCATATGTAGAAACTAAATTGACATTTACTTCGGTATTTTGTTATTTACCAATGCGCAGTGGCAGTATTGTGTAACTAAGAGCGAGAAATTGCTTTAGCGGAAAATCCTTTGTTCACTATTTATATGAAAAGGTTTGTTATGCGCACAGTCAATGGGGCATTATGATGGTTTTTTTTAATGACAAAACAATGTAATAAAGGGGATAACAGGAAACATCTACAATGGCTGAAAATTAGGTGCAACAATCTACCGGGGAATTACACAAAAAAAACAAAGGAAAACGTAAACAACCATAGGAACTCGGGACAGCCGAACTTGGTACCGGCATTAACAAAAGCCAGCAGTAGGGTTAAATCGGTTTATGTGTACCCAAACCTCCCCTTTATCTGTCCCGTTTCCCTATTGTATAATAAACATACAAGGTTCTATTCTTTCTTTTTCAAGATTGTGGTCTTAGAGTTAGTGGTCTACCTGTATTGGGTTTTATTTGTATGTTTATTATACTATAGGGAAACGGGATAGAGAAAGGGGAGGTTTGGGTACCCATAAACCGGTTTAATCCTACCGCTGGCTGTTGCCAGTGCCGGTACCAATTCCGGCTATCCCGAGTTCCTATCGTTTTCTATGTTTGTCATTTGTCATTTTATTGTTTTTCTTGTGCAGTTCCCTGGTTGATTGTGACATGTGATTGTAATGTTCGGCCATTGTAAGTGTTTCCTGTTATCTTCCCTTTATTAATTTTTTCATCCCTTTAATCACAACTACAGTGTGGAGTATTCCCAGTGATTGTGGTGTTTAAGGGCTTTTTTTACAAGTTACAGAATGCATTGGCAATGACCGTTCATTTGGAGTTGCAGTGTCATGATTTTGTTAAACCTTATAAAATAGATATGTTTGACACTCATGGTACAGTATAAATACAATTTATGAAAACGCTCTATCAAATCCACGATTGCCTCTTCACATTCGAATTTAACTAATCTACCTGTTTCGGCACTTAATCAAGTAGTCAGACTTACTCCTTTGAAAATACCTAAATTATGTCAATTCATACAAACATCCAGATGCACTACAGCTTCTGTGTTTAACAAGAGCAATCGTGGATTTCCTAAAATTCAAAGGTGCGACGCCAGGAAATGTGCCACTTGTCCTCGCCTCGTCCAAGAGAATACTGTAAAATCAAATGTCAATGGGAGGAACTTATACTTTCAAATTCCCTGTTGACATCTCCTGACAAACACCCAGCCTGGTTTATTTGATCACCTGAACTAATTAACCAGGCTGTGGAATTCAGTACGTAGGTGAAACTGGTCGTCCATTACAACGACGTACCCAGGAGCAGCTGTATCGCATTCGTTTCCCGAAAAAGTTTAGATCTTACATATATCAACATTGTTCCATTTATAATCATGACAGAAAGTATATTAAAATTCAACCATTAGAAATTGTTCAAAAATCCCCCGACCAATCCAAGAGAGAATGTAAGATCAAGAAGAGAATGTGAATTGTCTTGGATACAAAACCTTCAGACAGCTAACCTTTTAGGTTTAAACGACAACATCATGGGTCGAGAAAACATTTCTCAGCGTGCTTCCATTGACATCATGAGTATTTCTTCCCCAAAACCACGCCATCGCAGGTCACATGGCCGAAGAGTGAATTACAAAATAAAAAAACAAACGTTAAAACCTAGTAAATGTTAAAGATTTGTATCAAGGGGCAGCATGGCTTGTTAAATAAACTTTGCTCAATTTCTATTTATCAACTTTACAAAATCTCTTTAGAATGTGATACCATGTCTGTAAATAGCCCAATCTATAAATGTTCGAAAATCATTGATGCTTTCTGCTATCATCGGCTTTATCCGAGAATTGACAAACGCGATTAACTTGTCAAACATTTTTTGAAAATTAAATATATAAATAAAGGAATTGATTTAATCAACATCCCAGGCATTTGTCGAGACCCAGGTATTCAAAAACTTGTTCCCGTTTATTTTGACAACCAGGACATGCCTGTCATTTCCTTTTCTTACAAAAAGCCTGCTAGAAGTATTTTTTCAATTACTCTTCTATAACATGTGATGCTAATTTCGAGAAGAACTACCCCAGTAGCTGAGACTGTTCAACGTCACCATATCGAAATGACCCATGTGGACGTGTATTAACGGGGAACTTGAACATCATCGATGATAAAGAAGTTAGAAAATTCTCTAGAAAGAGGCCTAAATATCGCCCACATTCGAAAATAAACTGGAAAGCACGTTTTGATATTAATTAAAGACGCAGTTGCCAATTATTGTTTAAAATGGTTCAAACGAGAAAGTGCAGACAAACACGCACTCAGTATGTTCAAAGATAGAATTATTACAAAAGTCACCAACAGAATAATTTTTTATAAAGATAATTATAACGAGTCACCGCCTAAGATGTCTGTAAACAGAATTAAGTTGAAATTAAAAGATCTTAGCATTAATATGTATTTGTACCAGTCGATAAAGCGTCCAACAACGTTTCAATTATTTGAAAGAAATATTATATTGATGTCCAACAAAATGAATTGGCAAAGTCTGATACTTTCGAACGTACTAATTTTGACGAAAAAGCATTAACTAAACAGCACTTCAGCGATACAGATATGATTAAATCTAAATTGGTTGAACTTATTAAATGGTCTTTTAAATTTTCGGGTCTTCAGTTTATTTGCTGCAACAAAAAGCAAGGATTCTTCTCCAATATCTCTTACAACAATTATTGCTCCTGGACATATGATGATATGATTAAGGCACTGAATCTCTTGCTAGACAACATTTATGTTCGTTTCGGCACCATTGTTTATCATCAGGTCATTGGAATCCCCATGGGTACTAATTGTGCACCTCTCATGCAGATCTTTTTCTGTTCTGTTACGAACGGGAATTCATGAAAAAAAACTACAAAATGGAACTCTACCAAATAGTGATAAACTTATTTCTATTTTCAATGATAATAGCACGTATATTGACGATATCCTTACTATTGACAATCCCCAGTTTTTAGCTTATGTTGACACCATTTACCCACAACAACTGAAACTAAATAAGGCAAACATTGATTCTGAATACTGCCCTTTTCTGGATCTAAGTATCACCATTGACTCTTGAAAATAAAAACTAAAGTTTATAATAAAAGGGATGATTTTGATTTTACAATTACTAATTTCCCCTTTCTTGACGGCGACGTTCCCCTAGCTCCATCCTACGGGGTGTATATATCTCAACTTGTACGATTCGCTCGCATTTGTTCCACCCTTGATGATTTTAATGAGCGTAACCTTACTCTCACATCTAAACTTTTACAACAAGGTTACAGATATCATAAATTATTAAATACTTTTAAGAAGTATTACAGAAGATATGAACATTTGATATCTAGATATGACGTGACTCGCAAACAGCTAATAACAAAGGGCATTTCTCATCCTCTATTTTATGGAAATGTCGTTAAAAATGTCAAAAACTGATAAATAATCCAGAAAAACTGGGACGTAACTTACATTCTTTACGTAATAGTGGATATCGACGAGATATTCTGAACAAATCCGTTAAATTGGCTTTGGATTCCAGTGACCTGCAGACTTTACATATATACTGGCCTCTCACTGATACTGCCGATGTCTACTGAAATACACGAAGACTCTTTACCAAACCCTTCGGGGAGTTTTGAGTTGATTTTTCTTCCGTAGTGCGACAGTGTTTTACCAGCAGACTAGATTCCTTGAGCTAGCCCGCAGTTTAGCGGCGAGCACTCTTTGACCCTTCTTTCAAAATTACGTTTTGTCTTATGCTTTTTCTGTTCCAAGATAGTGGTCATTGAGTTAATAGTCTACCTGTCTTGGGTTTTATTCGCATGTTTATGATACTATAGGGAAACGGGATAGAGAAAGGGGAGGTTTGGGTAACCATAAACCGGTTTAACCCTACCACTGGCTTTTGCTAGTGCCGGTGCCAAGTCCGGCTATCCCGAGTTCCTATCGTTATTTATGTTTGTCTCTTGTTTTCATTATTGTTTTTCTGGTGCAGTTTGCTTTTAGATTGTGGCTTGTGATTGTAGTTCCTGGCCATTGTAGGTGTTTGCTGTTTTCCTGTTTTTGTAATGCTCCAAATTCCACCTAAAGATAATACCTTGCCTACTATGTACTGGGTTCCTAAGCTTCACAAAAATCCCCACAAACATCGTTTTATTTCGGCATCAAGTAACTGTTCTACCACTAATTTATCC
Source organism: Modiolus philippinarum (assembly GCA_002080025.1). Taxonomy (NCBI): domain Eukaryota; kingdom Metazoa; phylum Mollusca; class Bivalvia; order Mytilida; family Modiolidae; genus Modiolus; species Modiolus philippinarum. The sequence goes on along the minus strand of MJUU01067298.1, from coordinate 29,221 downwards.
ATCCATTTAACAAGTGCATTTACCTGTATTAAAGAATTAGTTATCAAATACTGTGAAAAAACTCTGGTGTAAATTACTTTTGGAGTGTAAAAAATTCCATTGAAGTTTTAGATAAACTAAAATCAATACAAAGACCGGTTTCGTCTATTGACAGTTATAATTTTTCTACACTTTATACAATCCTTCCACATGAATTGATTAAATCGAAATTGGAACAACTTATTAAAAGCTCTTTCAAATTTTCTGGTCTACAATTCATTTGTTGTAATAAAAAGCAAGGATTCTTCTCTAACATCACTTTCAAAAATCATTGTTCCTGGACATGCGATGACATGATTAAGGCACTGAATCTTTGCTAGACAACATTTTTGTTCGTTTCGGCAACATCGTCTATCAACAGGTCATTGGAATTCCCATGGGTACATACTGTGCACCTCTCATGGCAGATCTTTTCCTGTTCTGTTACGAACGGGACTTTATGAAAAAAACTACAGGATGGAACCATATAAAACAGTGATCACCTTATTTCAATTTTCAACGATAACAACAGGTATATCGACGATATCCTTACTATTGACAATTCCCAGTTTTTAGACTATGTCGACCTCATTTACCCACAAGAACTGAAACTTAACAAAGCAAACAATGATTCTAAATACTGCCCATTTCTCGATCTAACTATCATCGTTGACTTTGGAAAGATTAAACTAAGATTTATGATAAAAGGGATGATTTTGATTTCCTTATTACTAATTTCCCTTTTCTTGATGGCGACGTTCCTGCAGCACCATCATACGGGGTGTATATATATATCAACTGGTACGATTCTCACGCATCTGATCTACTCTTGACGACTTTAATGAACGTAACCTTACTATTACATCCAAGCTATTACAACAAGATTACAGATTTCATAGACTGATAAACACAATTGAGAAGTTTTATAAAAGAAATGAACATTTGGTATCTATAATATAATATAATATAATGCGACTCGGAAACAGCTTATTACTAAAGGCATTTCTCACCCTCGTTTTTACGGAAATATTGTTAAAAAATGTCAAAAAATGATTTAAAAAAATCAGAAAAACTGGGACGTAACTTACATTCTTTACGTAATAGGGGATATTGACCGGATATTCTTCATGATTCCGTTAAATTGGCTTTGGGATCCAATGACCTGAAGATTTTACAATTATACTGGCCTCTCACGGATACTGCCGATGTCTACTGAAATCCGTGATGATTCTTTACCAAACCCTTCGGGAAGTTTTGAATTTGATTATTATTCCGTAGTGCGACAGTGTTGTACCAGCAGACTTGCCTCCTTGAGCTAGCCGGCAGTTTAGCTGCGAGCACTCCTCGACCCATCTTTCTATATTACGTTTTGTCTATTCTTTCCTTTTCAAGATTGTGGTCTTAGAGTTAGTGGTCTACCTGTATTGGGTTTTATTTGTATGTTTATTATACTATAGGGAAACGGGATGGAGAAAGGGGAGGTTTGGGTACCCATAAACCGGTTTAACCCTACCGCTGGCTATTGCCAGTGCCGGTACTAAGTCCGGCTATCCCGAGTTCCTATCGTTATCTATGTTCGTCTTTTGTCATTTTAGTGTTTTCCTTGTGCAGTTGCCGGGTTGATTGTGACATGTGATTGTAATGTTCGGCCATTGTAAGTGTTTCCTGTTATCTTTCCTTCATTAATTCGAGTAAAACCCAATATAGGTAGACTACTAACTCCATGACCACAATCTTGAAAAGAGAAAAAAATGACAATACGTAATTAAGAAAGATGGGTCAAGAGGTGCTCGCCGCTAAACTGCCGGCTAGCTCAAGGAGCACTACGGAAGAGAAATCAAACTCAAAATTTCCCGAAGGGTTTTGTCAAGAATCGTCATATATCTCGGTAGACATCGGCAGTATCAGTGATATGCCATGGACAGATACAGACTTTATGCTAGCAACTTGCACTTGCTATATCGACTTGGTAGGCAACATGAGAAACTGATAGTCTTTTACTTCTTCCATATTTTGAGTAGAATTATTTAACTAGGCAAAAACGAAAAAGTGACAGGGATATCGAAGAAAATCTTGCTGAATATCTGAGACCAAAAGAAGCACCACAGAAATAGCAATGTTTTCTTTTGCTTGAACACGAGACTAATGAAGAACTGGAAGCTTAAACAGAAAAGAGAGTGACAAGAGAAACAACTATTAATAGGAAACTTTCACAGTATACACAATCAATAAATTGATATTGGGGTTTGAGCTAGGCTCTCACACAGTATGAAATTTTCTGACCCTATAATACCATATTAGGTCTCTTACAGACTGTGTAATTAAAGTTTTCATAATGAGAAAGAATTGTATATGAATGGATATCAACTAGCGTTATATAATTTCAAAACATAATAAACTAGCCTCTGGCGAGTTTATTATTTTTGAAATTACATAACATATTTCACGAAAGGATATGGAGTAAATGAACATGAGACAATAACACACATGTTAACTCCAACTGCAATAATTTTAATGACCTGTATGGCCATTTCGGAAATTTATTCCTCATCAGCAGCACTAGAACCCAAACAAAGGAAATCCATAATTTCAAAAAATGAATTGATATCAAGCGATATACAATTATTTCGAGTTGTTAAAACTATTTTTCTTATGATTTTCATAAATAAATGCAGTGAATATATACAGTAATATTTATATCCATGAGATTTTGTTAAAGATAGGAAACCTACCAACTTGAAATCTGCGATAAAAATATGGGTCACCATGGTTGTTTTTTTTTTTTTTTTTTTTTTTTTTTTTTTT
>MJUU01067298.1:9651-26355 GCA_002080025.1 Modiolus philippinarum | reverse complement strand
TGTTTGTTTTCTATAATTGCGATCAAACCTAGCACATACTTGCCATTTTAAGCTTAACTTACAAAAAATATACAATAAACATATGGAAATGTAATTTTTAGCTTAATAGATATAAACCTAATTTGTCATTATTTTGTAAAAAGATCGTTTATTATTTATAATATATGGTTCTATATAAATCCTAAATATCGCCCACCATCACAAATTAACGGCAAGTATGTTAAAGCAGTAACCAATTGTTGTATAATATGGTGCAACCAAGAAAATGCAGACAACGATGCTCTACATTCGTTCAAAGGTATATTATTAACAAGGTCACTAACAGAAAATGAAATGAAGAGCGCTGTGAAGCAGTTCGTGTGAGCATAAATAAACGAACAGGGTAAAATTCTTGTCGAACTGCGGCATGCGCGGTAAAACGAAAAAGTAAATGCACATGTTAGTGGAAGTGATAGCAAAATTACCAAACAGAGTGGTCAAGAGCGGTAGTCCAGGAGACAAAAAGACAAATCAGGTGGAAACCACCTGCAAAATTGTCGACCGCAATGGTACTGACTTGGTACAGGCATTTCAAAAGAAATGGTGGGTTAAACCAATTTTTATGGCTAGCCAAACCTCCCCTTCCATTGCGGTAGTGTCCGGTTGCAACTCAACACGAATTGTCACTGAAAGGCCGTAGACAGTTAATAGAATAACAGAATACCGAATTGACTGATATTTTTTTCTGCATATGCGCATTTCGACAACTTATGTCGACTCATCAGTGCAGATCAAACCAAACATTTGGAAGTTCATTTACCAAAAAAACGTGTAAAAGATGATATAGAACAAAATAACAAAAAGGGTCTAAATAGAAAAGCCAAAAATCAGCTAAGGACAGAGCTATGCATGAGATACTCCTTAGTTTTAAACAAACGTTTGTAAAATTTGAATATTGCAAGTTTCAATAAAGTCGGTTTTCGGGTCAGCACCGAAGTACTGACTACTGGGTTGGTGAATACCCTCGGGGACTAACAGTCCACCAGCAGAGGCATCGGCCCAGTGGTAATAAATAAAATACCGAAGTTACTGATATATTTTTTTTCGATCATCCCAGTATTATGTAAGGAAAGAATCTTGAATCAAAGTTCGGAACGAAACTTTAAATTTTAAACTATAAATTTATTAAAGAACTTTTTAAATTATGGTATGAACGGAATTTTTTTATGCCTTGATTTATAAGGCAGTCACGGAGATAACTATGTCTAATGACAAAGTCTGTATAATTTGTGCTAGCTGTCGTGTAGTGAATAAGCTGTGAAAGATAAACTCCGTAAGCAGGAGAAGCTGGAATATTACTGTCCATCTGAGGGATGTTCATAATTTTGAAAAGAAAATCGTCCCTTATGTCGTTAATTTTAATACTGAGATGACCATTTTCGTCAAATTCGAGATGTAAGTCTAAAAAAAAAAGATGCAGATATGGTGGTTTCTGACGTTTGCTTTATATCTAGTTCTGGCGGATACATTAATGGGATCGATTCAATAAAAGATGCACTATTGATGGAGAGAACATCTCCAAAATACCTTTTGGATGCTCTGACAAGTTTTAAAGTACCTGTTTACGCCCAAAGTGATCACCAATTGATCCAGAAATACAATTCATCAGATGCTATCCGGGAAATCGAAAACTGTTCTTTTAAACTTGCCAGAGCCTTTTTGACACTGACAACTTATCTTCGGAATCAAGTTGTTGAACGACCATAGACCCGGCGAGAACATCTCATGGTGCTTCCAAAGATTTATAAAGTATCTAACCCGGAAGACCCATTGTTTCCGTTTGTTATTGTCCGACTGAGAAAATTTCTAGCTTTTTACATGAAATTTTCATGCCCACAGTGGAAAATCTACCTTCGTACATTAAAGATACAAACCTTTGTTTGAGGATTTCAGCTTTCAGGGAAACACTAGACTGATATTTACTATGGATATAACCGCTCTATAAACCAGTATTCATAACAATGGCACACTTCTAGCGGTCAATCATTTTCTCAATAGTTCACAGACATTATTCTCATATTCTAAGGCTTATAGGATTAGTTCTTACTCCCGATACGTTTAAGGTGTCTAAAACTGCGCTTCCATCTCGCGCATCTGATGAAAATTTGAATTTACCATTAATATGTTGTAAAATGATTTGAAATAAGTTCATTGATAGTAAATAAAATGAAATGAGCAATATTTATGCTGCCAGCTTATTTCCGAAATGGCCATGCAGCGCATTAAAATTATTGCAGTTAACATATGTGTTATGATCTCCTGTTCATTTACTCCATATCCTTTCGTAAAATATTTGATACAGGAGTTTGTCTTTTATTGCAGTGTGGAGTTGGTAAAACAATTCCCCGTGGTAGAAATGTATTCTCTTTATTTTTCTTAGATATGATGTACTTGTACATGAGATAATATCTCATGTGTACACTTTGCTCAATCACTATTATATAAATTTATGTAAATTCTAAAACCGAAGGATTAACTCCCGCCATCGTAGTTTTGTCCTGTGCTATATTTGATATTACTGATTATTCGGATTTCGTTTGGTTTTATGCATTTTTAAACATTTCTTTTAAATTATGGATTTCCTTTGATTGGGTTCTAGTGCTGCTGATGAGGAATAAATTTCCGAAATGGCCATACAGCTCATTAAAATTATTGCAGTTGGAGTTAACATATGTGTTATGATCTCATGTTCATTTACTCCAAATCCTTTCGTAAAATATTACAAAATATGTAACTTTATTAAAAACTGTATTTTATTAAAGGGAGATAATTCCAAAGAAATAAGAAGGAAAAAATTACATTTTCATGGTTTTGTCAAAAATATGATCGGTGATCCCTATTTTGCATTTGATATTTCCAAATAGATTTCTTTTACATACTTTATACTACATTTCCAACAAAATCTATTGTTTTATTCTGATAAACGTTTCCAAAAATTGTATTTTCCCTTATATAGACTATAGTACAAAGGCCAAATTCTTGCCATTCACCGACTTTTCTCCCCCAAAAAACGAGATCGGAAACCTATTAATTTTTTACTAAAATTTTGAAGTGAATTCAATAAACTTTCAGTCACAAAAAATAAGAAAAATCTATCGTTTTGTTTTTACTCCCCCGAACTACCTTAAATTTAATGTTTCTTTTTATTTGCAAATTTGCTAAGTTGCGATTGGAAAGAAAATGGGCCCCAGCTTGGCGTGCATTTTTGTCTTTTTTTAATTTTTTTTTTTTGAAGAAAAGATAGTCTCGGAGGTCACTTGGCCACTTGACTGTCCAACATTATATATGGACAATACACCACTTGAAGAGACTAACACCCACTGACCTTCAATTCTAAAGGTCTTTGGAGAGATCACATTGATGAAATCTACACCAAAGCCTGCTCACGTCTCAATATATTGAGAATGTTGAAATATAATATTGACAGAACGTCCCTAGAAAAATTATATATAGGTTTTATTAGACCAATCTTAGAATATGGGAATATTGTTTGGGATAACTGTACCCAGCAGGAATCAAATCTAATTGAGTCAGTTCAATATGAAGCTGCTCGCATTATAACCGGAATGAGAAGGGGAACCTCCAGATCAAAGTTGTATAAAGAATTAGGCTTGGACTCCTTGGAAGTAAGACGCAAAAAGTTGATTCTTGTTTATAATGCCCTACATGGTGACCTTCCTTCTTATTTTTCTGATCATTTTTTCACTCATGTTAATAATAATGATGATTTTCCGCTTAGAAACCCCCGTTATTTTAAAATACCATACGCACGAACACAGTCGTATAAAAAAATTGTTTTTTTCCAAGTGCCTTAGATGCATGGAATCAGTGAGCTGTAGATACTCAAAATCTTACGCCAATTTCTTTATTTAAAAATAAACTCAACCAAGATCTGAATAAAGCGCCGAAGCATTTTGCCATTGGACCTCCAAGACTAAATATTATTTACTGCCAGCTTCGAAATGAAGTTAGCAATCTAAAACATCATTTGTTTCTTTCACACTTGTCTGAGAGCTCTCTATGTGAGTGTGGTATGGGTATTGAGGATAATTTTCATTACTTCTGGGTCTGCCCTAAATATATTCAACTCTCTTTGCAACTCAGAAAATTTGGGAACATATTGGATTTAAATACTCTTCTTGGAAACAACAGTGATATATCATCTGATAAAATACAGAAATTACCATGGCAGTCTTGTCTTATATTGATACTACTAAAAGGTTTAATTAACACAGTGATGCTGCATGCATATATACATATGAATAATTTAGTTACATTATTATTTAGCAAAGTGTTTCATGTCATAATCCCTAACAGCAAGTTTCAAATGTCATTTCTTTTTGTTTTGTTTGTTAGTGTATCTTTTTTCCCTAGCTGTTTATTCTCTACTTTTATTTATCTTTCACCCCATTTTCGATTTATCCTGCCTGATTTATATAAAAAATAAAATAATCATTAAAACTATATTTAAAAAAAATAGTTCAATTATCAAATCATTGATGGGCTACAAACCATTTTTATTTCTCCATTAAATATCCAAAATATACATTTTGTACTTCAAGATATATATTACGGAAGCAGTGACGTGCCATGAAAATAAAAAAAATAAACTCGTGCGCACGAGTTACTAACTTGCGCGCACGAGTTACACATCTTCTGCTTCCGTAATATATAGATACATAAATTCTAAGAAATTGTGTTTCATCTTGTACTCTAATCTATATTTGTTCGCTGTTATTATTAGACATGCAAATATCTGAAAAATATTTTGTGTCAAATGTATCTCCTATATATATATATATATATATTAGTAGAGCGGCGGATATGTAGAAAGTCGCTTATTTAACGAGTTTAAATTACCCAAAAGCCCCATGGATTTGTATTGCTTAATATCATTTATCAACATCTCAACTCTCAGAAAATGCTTGTCGTCGAGTTAAATTGTGGTCCCTTTGACGTCAAAAATGGCGACTTTTGACGTTACCTTGCTCTTCAATATACACACGGGACTGCTTAGAATGAAATTTTGTTGAATTTACCAACAAACAGAATGCAATGGTGTACTTAATTATGCATCAATACACCCTTATTAAATCAAACATAGCCCAGTACGGCCGTTTACAAACTTGGTAAAATTGGGCATTACAATTGATGTTTTTTAGCACCTATCTTTTAATCTTTTACATATTTGTTAATTATGTCTCATAACTGATTTGACAATTGTTTGACGTAACTATTGGCGTATTTGTTTCCAGAATACATCATTTCCCCAAGTTAAATTTTTCACCAAAAGTTGTGTTTTGCAAATATTTTTATTTCCGTATTTGAACGGGTTTATACCGATTTGGTCATAACTTTATAATTTACCCTTTACCAGGCAGTCTGTTTTGAATGATATTTCAATAATATTTCTATTTGTTTGTTGTATGTTTGACATAAGTACCATTCTAGAAATACATGATACGTATTTATAATGTTCTTATTTGCTCACCTTTAAAAAAAAGTGTTATTAACTAAAGGGTGTGTTTGTGTATTGGGTGTGTTCGTATAGTTTAGATATGAAAATGCGGAAATGTACTTGTTGCGTCAAATCGGAGTCCAGCTCTGCTATGCTGAGCAAAAACTGGAAACGGCAAAGCGTTCTAAAGATAAAAAAAAAACTTCACCTCACAAAATATGTGTAAAGATTGATTACCCTAGAAAACTTAAATTTTCTGAAATCATAAAACGCCCAAAAGGCTAATATTTCATTGTAAATTGCTAAATATTGCACTAAAAACTATTTAGTGGGAAATTGTTGACAGAAGAAAATCCAATAACATGTACCATTGCGTCCTGTTGTGCTTTTGTGCGCATCTTCAAAGTTGAGAACTTGTGTAAAATCCGTGTGTTTGCTTTTATCGTCGCTTTCTGTTTTAAAAATGATTTAGATGTTTGCCCCTCCACCCCCCCCCCCCCCCCCCACGCACACACCAAAAATCTTATGAGGAAACTTGATTTTTTTTTATAAATCTTCAATGTCAATGACTTACATGAGTCTCAAGTGTTGCAGACACCTTGTACTATAGTAAAAACGTGTGTCAAATAACTTGTTCTTAGTCAACCTTGTACCGCTCTATTCATTGTAAGAAAAATTACCTTATTTGACCTTGAGTGAGGTCAAATTCAATGAAAGCTATTGCAGCACAGATTGTACTTTAATGTATTCTCAACTCGGTTTAAATACGACTACTCCGGTGCAATTTATTTGTGTATTTGAAAATGCTTTACTTGAAAACAATTATTTGACCTCAAGGTCAAAGGTGAATGTCATATGAAAGTCAAAAAACTTTGTCGTGATTCACTTATTTGCCAAATATCTGAAAACTATGTCAAAAAATTAGTAAGAACAAAAAATACAGCTGTCAGGGCTATGACCTTTGACCCTTAAATAAAGTATGTTTGGACCATATCAGATAGCGACGACAGCCATTTTCTGAAAGAACAAACATTACACTTGCGTTTAAGATAATAAAAACCCATGGGGCTTTCGGGTAATTTAAATTTAAAAAAATTGCCTCCTCGCCGCTCCACTATTATTGTATGTTCCATGTTATAGGGAGAGGATATATATAGGCTATGCCTGTTATCCGATCCCATTGAATACATTTATATTCAATAAAATACATGTATTTGAAATTGAAATTGAAATTGGCCACTTCCGGATTTATACAAAAGATTCGTTAAATACCTCCAAAAGTCGACATGCACTGGAGACATTCATCCACTTTGGGTCGACGTATCATTCAGCTATCAATAATACTTTCGAAATCAGTGACTCTAAACTCTCCTTTCTTGACATCCAAAGTATCATTTAAGAAAATTTACTATCGACATCAGTTTTTACAAACCAACCGATAGACACTGTTATTTTGATTATTCTTGGATTATTATGTCATCGCACCACTTGCAAAGACGCTATCCCAAAATCTCAATTTATGCGTCTAAAACGTATTTGCAGTGATGACAGGAACTTCAAATCACAGTGTGTTCTTCATTAGGAGGGGATACTCAGGGGAAGTAATTTCCTGGGCTGTTGACTCGTTCACCGACATCAGTTTTTTACAAACCAACCGATGCACACTAGTATTTTGGATTATTCTTCCTGTCATCCTATCACTTGCAAAGACGCTATCCCTTAATCTCAATTTATGCGGCTTAAACGTATTTGCAATGATGAGAAGAGCTTTAAATCACAGTGTGCTCTGATGTCTGAATTCTTCATAAGGAGAGGATACGCAGGGGAAGTGATTTCCAGGTTGTTGAGTCGGTTACTACAATTTCTCGCAGAAGGGCTATGACCCAAAAAAGGAAAACATTGAAAGAGTGCCTTTAGTTCTAACTTAACATCCTTAATGTTGCTATACGGTAAATATGAGTAGAGAATTTAAAAAAAAATTATTCAGGAAGATCCACTGATGGCTGAAATATTTCCATCTTTGCCATTTACAGCTTATCGCAAAGGGAAAAAGTTTGAGAGATTACTGAGTGTCCAGCAAAATCAAGACCATCCAGACTAGGAACACTAAGTCATACAGGGGAACGCAACTTGGTGGGCGAAACGTGTCCTTTCATTATGGAAAAGGAGTTCATCAAGGGTCCTGATTGTTCGTACAAAATCAGTTCTGGTTATGCATGTATAACCAAGAATGTGATATGTGCCATAGTATGTAGACGGTGTCACAAAATATATATTGGTGAGAGTTGCCGCGGACTGGGTGATCGCTTTCCTTAACATCTTCGATCCGTAACAGCTCACAAAGACGCACCCGTCGGTAACCATTTCAGGTTTAACATTCCATGGAAGACATTACCGTGACAGTCCTTTCTCAGGTTGACAGTTCACGACAACACCGACAACAGTTAGAACAACAAATTAAAGGTTTCAATATAAAAACTTACGTTTAATGTACATTCATTGGACTGGTATCTTTGATAACAGTTGTATATGATTATATATTTTTCCATTGTTAATTTTGGTCCAGTATAGAGGGCTTAATTCCCTGCCCGAGTATTTATCCCCTGAGAAACGGTGAAGATATTATTGTCCCTTTTTGTAGATTATCTTTAACAAGTGAATCTTACATTACATCTACTATTAGACAGTGGAACAACTTGGACTTAGACACGCGTCATGCAGATAATCTATCTAAATTTAAATCTGCAATAAAAAACTCCAGAGAGAAAAAGGCAGTAATCCCAGACCACTATTACTTTGGACCACGAAGGCTTAACATCATTTTAGCACAGTTTAGATGTTCAGCAACATTCCTTAATAATGACCTCCATAAAATAAACGTAATATCTGACCCATCATGTCGTTGTGGGGCACCACGTGAAGACTACAAACATTTTTTCTTTGAATGTCCGTTATATTTAGATCAACGTGATGTCTTAGTAAATAAATTAGCCTGGTTGCCTGATTGTCTTGAACGGAACTTTTTGCTCTTAATTAGTGGTAGTTCAACTCTTTCAAACCACGAAAATGAAGAAGTATTTAAGGTAGTATTTGAATATATTAAAAAATCCCAAAGATTTTATAAATCGAGTTAATTTACTTGTACGATCCACACACACCCACACACACACAATCAGACGCAAATTTTGTGTCTTTCCTATATCTTTTTTCTTTTCTTATCCTCTTGTTATTGCTCTAAAAATACTTTTCTTTATTATATTAGTGAACTCTCATGCCTGCGTATTATTGTATTATATTGTAGTTAAGGAGAAGACGATCTAAGTTTGACTTACTTGTGTCTTATCCGTTTTGCTGTATGTTTTTGAGCAAATAAAATACGTTTAAATCATTCCCTGTCCCTACACATTTTTTGCATTTGTTAATTCATCCCACTATTGTCTATGTTCTATACGTGGAACGTCAAATTTATTATACCTATATTTTACCTGTAACATAACTCTTCACATCTAAGCCATTTTCTTTTTTCCATGGCCCTTTGAAGATAGTAATGTCAATAATCTAGGCAAATCCTCTCCTCTTTTATTTTTCAATGATATTTGTACGTTTGACATAATGTGTGCATATACTTTTACCTTTTACCGCAGTTCGACAAGAATTTTAACTTGTTCGTTTTTTAATAAGAGTCACCCCTAAGCTTTCTGTCAATAGAATGAAGTCAAAATTAGAGATCTTGAAAATAATGTGCTTGTACTTGTTGACAAAGCTTCCAACAACGTTGCCATCGTAGCAGGAACGAAATACTATATCGTGAATGATATGGTCATTAGCATCAATCCTGATTGTAAACTTCTTTTGTATGCCAATGACAGTACTATTTTATTTTCACATAAGGATCCTGATTTTAAAGCCGACAAACTCGACAAAGAACTTGAATCATGTACCTTGTGACTTGTTGACAACAAATTATCTCTCCATCTTGGTAAGGCTGAGTGCATAATCTTTGGACCAAAGCGGAAATTAACAAAAATATTGGAATTACAAATTAATTGTAATGGTCATGTTATAAAATCACAGAGTAGCATTCAATATCTGGGTATTGAAATTGATCAAAATTTAGCTGGTGAAAAAACTGCGAACTCTATCATTAAAAAAATACTTCTCGTTTAAAATTTATGTATAGAAAAGCGAATTGTCTGTCATTGAAAACAAGGAAAACATTATCCATGGCTCTTATCCAATGCCTTTTTGACTATTCATGTTCCTCCTGGTATGCAGGTATATCTAAATCTTTAAAACAAAAACTACAAATTGTGGTCACAGAGTTAGAATTCCACCTGTATTGGGTTTTATTCTCATGTTTATTACACTATTGGGAATTGGGACGGAGAAAGGGGTTTGGATAAACATAAACCAGTTAAACCATACCGCTGGCTTATGCTGGTGTAGGTACCAAGACGCGCTGTCAACTGCTCCTATCGTTGCTTACGTGTTTCTTTTGTCTTGTTAGTGTTTTTCATGGGTAGTTCCCTGGCATATTGTAGCACATTTTCAGTCATTGTAGATGCTTCCTTTTATCCATTTTTATGTCATTTAAATCAAAAACAAGAGGCTGTCAAGGGCCTGTATAGCTCAACTGGACCATGGCTGATTTAAGGATATAAATGGCATTGCCAATAGGGTCCAGAGTTTAAACTTTTTTCCCTGCAAGAGGCCACTTTGGATTGGATGCAGAAATGCCATATGCAAATTCTGAATGGGGCCACAAAGGGACTTTTGTGATCAAGTCTGGTTCCAATTTGATTAGTGGTTTCAGAGACCTAATTCTTATAATGGAAACTTATATAAACCATGTCCACACTGGAGGCCATCTTGGATCGGATAATGATCCAAGAGACACACTTTTTACAGTTGACCATAGAAGGACTATTGTAGCCAATTTTGATTTCAATTGGCCAAGTAATTCCAGAGAGGTAGACTTTTAAACATTTTTCCCCATATGCATCAATGTTAAACTATGGTCCCCGTTGGTGGTCATCTTGGATGAGGTACGGACATGAGCAACACACCTTTGGAAGGGGCCACCCAAGGACTATTGTTACCAAGTTTGGCTTCAATTGACCCAATTGTGTCAAGGGAGAAGACCTGTTGGATACCTTTTATTGGAAGGGACCATCAAAGGACTATTGTGACTAAATTTGGTTCTAATGAGACTAGTTACTGAGAAGATCTTTAAATATGTTTCCCGTAGAGTCCAATGTTAAAACTGTGTTCCCGCTGGCGGCCATCTTGGATGAAGTACGGACCTGTCGGATATCTTTTTGGGAAGGGACCATATAAGGACCATTGTGACTAAGTTTGGTTCTAATTGTACTATTAGTTTCTGAGAAGAAGATCTTTGAATGTGTTTTCCCATGGGGTCCAATGTTAAAGCTATGTTCCCCGCTGGTGGCCATCTTGGATTAGGTACGGACTTGCCGGATACAATTTTTAAGGGGGCAGCCTAAGGACTATTGTGAAAAAAATTGGTTCCAATTGGTCAAGTGGTTTCAGAGGAGAAGATGAAATGTTTACGACTGACGGACGCAGGAAGCTAAGTGAAGGCAAAAGCTCACCATGGCATAGCCAGGTCAGCTAAAAAGTATATGTGACCATGTTTGGAACGGAGATTTTTCTTTACAAAGTTTCAAGATGAAACATAATTTACGGAAAAGGGAGAACATTCATGGCAAAGTGGACGAAATATAACGTCAGTTAATTATGAAGTCTTAATGGGAAAGCTGTAAAATTATTGTTCTGGTCAGAAAATCAAACCTACCACTGGTCCGACGCTTTATTTTTCAAATGCGTGCTTGAATTGCACAGTGCATCAGTGTCCGTCTATCTTAATAAAAAAATTTAGGCCTCAAAACAGATAGAACAGATTTATTTTACGAAAGGATATGGGGCAAATGAACATGAGACCACAACACATAAAGTTCATTTTCACACATATTGCCACCAGCTAGTATACTGGTCAAAGAGCCTTCCGATGAATTCGGCCTCATGAGAGTGGAAAAACAAATCTTGTTTAGAAGAGAAATCTAGAAGAGGTGCAAAATTTGTGCCTACTGGAATTCAGATAGACTGTTGAACACCAAGTCATATAAACTGAATAAATAAAGTGTCGATCAGAAAGTCTAACATTTTCATCACTTCTACTGCATATTTTTCCGATTCGGAATCGTTTATCACAAAGTAAGCTTTTTCTATACCTACAACAATGTACTTATATATTTGTTCACCGTTATTACGATAGAAGCATCTATGAATTAAATCTTTCAGTGGAAAATTTGGTTGTTCATGAGGAATTGTAGTATAAAGTGTGGAGAAGTTGGAAGTGTTAATGCTGTTACAGTGTGATGATGATCTAGAGTTTTAGATGATTATTTAGTCGCAGAGTATCATTTATATAATTGAAGCTGAAATTAAAGTATTTTGCTAACTTTTCATGAAGAAGTCCCTAAACAAAATCAGCCTCTTAAGAATGGAGAAAGACATCGGAAAAATAGGTGCAGAATTTGTGCCTATTGGAATTTCAATAGTCTACTGAAAAAAAATCTCCGAATTAGACAAATATTTCGTCGATCAGAGACTCTAACACTTCATTCACTTCTTCCTCCGTTTAATTTTCTCCGATTAGGAGTCGTGTTTCACAAAGTTTGTAATTCGGAAGTAATCAATTCTTTGTTAACTCGTGTTATGATTGGCAACATAACATATTTGTTGCTATAGGTTCATTGAAATGGGTTTCAGTTCCCCATTCCTCAATATCCATCGGCTTCATGTGATAATGGAAATCTTTAGGAGCTGGACAGATTTTATATTTACAAAGCAGTCATTGTTTTATTACCTTCCATACATGTTAGAAGTGCATTATATTGTCATGCGTGAAAAGATTATCCACTGTTATTCTGATATCTCGAATCACACGCTATAGAAATGGATTATTTCCTCTATGAATGTTCCAATGTGTATGATCTGATAACTGTGAAATATCAACATGCAAGCCTTGGGAAAATCCAGTTCTCATTCAGTACAAATAGGCGTTTGTAATTCTTTTACAGAGTCAAGAAAATCCATTAAATGTCTTGTTTTCCGGAATAAGTCCCGTGGTGTTTTATATGTTTTATAATGACATTTTGTAAGATAACATGATCTTTTAAAGTCTGTGGTTAATAGTGATACCTATGAGTTTTCCTGTATGTTAAAAGAAACTGTCATACAGAGGGTGGATCAAGCTTTTCAAAAATATATGATGATTTATATTTGGTGTAATAGTCTTAAACCAGACACAATGTAAGAATTGCATTTTTTTTATTGTATCCACTTTTATTTATTTAATATAAAGGCGTATCTAGAACTTGTACCATGTGTAACTATCCACATATTGTGTCTATGTATCCCGTGACACAGGGAACGTCAAGTAATGACACATGTCTTTGGGGGTTGTAGTATAGACCTATATATTAGGTACGGACTGGCAACCGTACTATGTCGCATGTCATGATACAGGGGTCATACAGGTCAAAAAATAACTTGACAAAAGAAAAAAATGAACACGATACAATGGTATAGTTGGTCTCAAGAAAAGGGTAAAATGGGGGAAAATTACAAAATTATAAAAAACTAAAAATGACGAAGTGGTAGACAAGTGAAAATGCTTTACTTTTCGGCCTTCTTGCCTTCAACTATAGGGGCAGCCAGTCAGAAAAATAAAGGACGATGTACCATCGTCATGATAACTAAGCTATCAAAAACATTTTGAATCGCACTTTTAAATCCAAAGTTCTCAAGAACGAACGCATGTCTGCAGTTTTCAACGGTTCTGCTATCTGGCCTCTCCTTTTACTTGGAAAAACTGATGAAATAGTACGGCCGCTTACGTCTTCATAAAACAAAAGAACTAATCTACATCATCGTGATACAACATTAGGATTTTTCAATTTTGGAAAGGTTGTATTTCTGTTCCATTTTAATACAGAAATGACGATTCCCTTTTCTTTAGTTGAGTTTGAAGTACAAGTCATCTGCAATATCAACGAAGAAGCTATTCTTAATTGACGAGAGTTTGTAAAACGGGTATTATACAACATCGATGAAGAAGTTGTCCTTAAAGTGAGTTTGTAAATGGTTATTATACAGCTTCAGTCTAGAAGTTTTCCTTGACGAGAGTTTGTAAAAATGGTATTATACAACATCAAATTAATGAAGAAGTTTTCCTTGAAGACAGTTTGTAAAACGTGTATTGTACAACATCAATGAGAAAGTTTTCCCGGAAGGGAGTTTGTAAAATGTGTATTATACAACAACAATCAAGAAGTTTTCCTTGACGAGAGTTTGTAAAACGTGTATTATAATTGAAGAAGTTTTGGTTGGTTGATGCACAGTAAAAGAATAGAACTTGGTGCAGATGTGTGTGGGACATGGATTTTTGAATCTAGGATTCGCGTTAGAGATGTTTTCAAGCTTACGGATGATTCCGACATCCTATATCAATTAACGACACTCAAAGAAAGAACACCGACATTATGATATGAAATCTCTTATTAGAGAGACAAGGTAATTATCCTTTGTTCCTATTGCATAGCTCTGTTATTAGCCATGTTAGCTGATCTTGGTTTACCAATTAAATCTTTTTGATTAATTGTGCTCTATCAGATTTTACAAATTTTTGGTTCATGGTCTTCCAAATATTTTATTTGATCTGCACTGAAGAAACTTGTCGAAATGACCATAGGCAGAAACTTAGTTTCTTTCAAATGTGAGGTCTGTCATGTCTGTGTGTTGTGATTCTGACCAATCCTAATGATATGCTGCACCCTGATTTAGATTATATAATTAGCTGAACAGTTTCATGACCTTCTTATTCTTGATTCTGACAATTGTGCATTGTAGTGAATATGACTTTACTGCAATCCGCCTCTTATGTCCAAGAAAGATGTCAAAGCAAAAAGGAAATATCTGACTGTTTTAATAGAGTCATTTTTTCTGCAGATTATGTCTGGATTTATATATAGTGCTAACACTATAAAGATTATGTACCGAAATTGATTCCTTTAATCAATTGGCTGTTGGAAGTCAACGTGGTTCATTCAGTTTTTTTCGTATGTGACGTTTCGTTTTGTATAAACCAAATGAGTCAACAAACCGAACCAAGACGAGAACAAGCGCTATACCAGTATTTTTTTGAATGACACTTTGAATCTTCTGAAATTCAGATTGTTTAGATGAGAGCCTGGGTGCATCAGCAAGGTATTACACAAAATTCCATGTTGATGTCACCTTATGGTGACTTCTTGATTGTTTTTGTTTTGTTTCGTTTCGTTTTGTTTTGTTTTTGAGTATTTGTTTTATCTTATGGCTCTGCGGATGTGAGAATATTTTCTTACAAGCTGGTTGCCTTGTATAAATTCGACGAACAATGACGTGCGTTGTTGAACGAATTCTGAACATGCTCAAGTTCGCCAACGTGTTTTGATAAGTAATATACATTCGTTAAGCAAACGCCTGAAGTTCCTTGTGTGTGATATGCAGTATATTCTCGAAAATTGTACATTAAGCCAACCCAGCGTCCTTATATCTAGCGAGTATTAGCCAATGTTTTATTGCAAAAAATGGTAAAAGTACACTATAACGTTCTGGCCAGTGTGTGCTGCAAGAATTATATTAAATGAACACGATTTTACAAAACCATCTAGTGAACTATTTGAAGAATGTGGCATCGTTCAAATAACAAAAAGAATATTTTACCACAAGGCATTATTGGTGTATAAATCTAAAAATAAATTAGCCCCAGAATACTTATCAAATCTACTTGTTTCTGCAAAAGGCAATGAATCATACAATACCAGATTTCCATCATCAGACAATGTTCTTGTCCCAAAACCAAATACGGAAATATATAAAACAAGCTTCTCTTTTAGTGGACCAAAAGTATGGAACTCTCAACCGAGTACTATCAAAAACTAGAAAAAATGTTTATGAATTCAAAAATGTTTATAAACTATTAAATTTCTGTTAGATTGTATTACATGGGTCACAGATGTCCTATAAATCCTATATTTCCTATAAAAACCAGACATGTCCTATAATGTCCTATATTTGGACTTTTTGTCCTATAATACCTATAAAATTTGCATTTATCATGAGCAAAAGTATATAAACAAAAATTTTGTAAAGTAAATAATAGAAAAAGGGCAACTCTTGCCTGCACAGCAATTTTATTTCAAAATTTTGTCTTCTCATGCAAGATTTATACTGTAAATTGTAAACTTATTGCATGATAACTTCTTATTTAGTACCATCAGGAGTCCATTAATTAGCCTCAAGGTACCATGGTTAACAGAAAGAAAACCCTGACTTTTAATTTAAGCACACTGAATACCTACATGTTTGATGATATATAACTATATACTAAAGTTACTATAAATTTGGTTTCTGCAGGTAGCTATTTTGGACAAATTTTGTCTTTTTTGTGCAGATCAAACATTTTTGAAGCCATAAACTGAAAGATGTATAAAATGATAGAGAACAATTAATGTAAAGCTAAAATCTGCAAAGGACAAAGCTCTGTATAAGTTTGTGTAAACTCCTTAGTTTTAAGCAGAATTTAAAAAGACTTAAATATAGGAAGTTTCCAAATAAAATCCAGTAGAAAGGAAAATTACCATGGCATGTTCTAATTAGTAGATCTGCACTTCATGTAAGATGGGCAACAGCAGGGAACATAATTTAACATTTGATCCTTTGAAAGGTCCTATAAGGTCTTCTCTGAAACTACAAGTCTGATTAGAATTATTTGGTATTTTCAAAGATCACTTAATTGTTTAAGCATTAAATAAGCAAATGAATTTATGGAGATCAACTGTTTTTGAACTATACTCCTTCTTCCATTAATAAAAAATATTATCTTGCTATTTTCAAATTAAAAAGTAGTGGTAATTGTGGACAGCTGAAAGGGAGTTGGAGTCAGTCATTTTTAGCTCACCTGGCTATGCGAGGTTGAGCTTTTGCCAACACTTGGCATCCGTCGTAAACTTTTCATTCATAGATCTTTTCCTCTTAAACCACTGGGCGAATTGGAACCAAACTTGGTCACAATAGTCCTTGTGGTCCCCTTTAAGAATAGTATCCGGCAGGTCTGTACCTCATCTAAGATGGCCACCAGC
>MJUU01067296.1:27107-42656 GCA_002080025.1 Modiolus philippinarum | reverse complement strand
GAACTGCCCCTGGAAACCGTTGTTACAAATTGACCAGGTTACGAAAAGACCAAGTTACGAAACGACCAGATTACGAAAACCTGCACCCGGGGGGATTCGGGATTAAAACCCTCTTCCCCTACCCCTTTATCAGGTTGGGGATAAGCCCAATTGGGATAGTATATCCAAATTGGGATATTTGGTCAGTTTTTTATGGATTATTTCTTCACATTTCAATGGCGCGTAATGAAACAAAAAACTTGAGAAACTTTATGGTTTAAGTCATCAAATGATATATCATTATCTTCTCGTTGATGCTGCATTTCATCAGCAGAGACATTTTAAGAACATAAAATCATACATTTTATTCTGTAAAAATTAAAGATCATCACGATTGTAACTGGTTAAATGTTCAAGGTATGAGACGCGAGACGTCTGTGAGAATACAATTTAGTTGAACTGAAGTTTAGTTTGTGAAAAATATGCAAAGATGTTGAAGTTTTAAACATCACTGCTTCACCCAACATTCATAGCGTGTTTTAATATATGGTCAACGGGAGAAAACTCTAGAAGAAATCATAAGTTATTTCAATTTGACCCTACTTCATTTCTTTGCTTATCACAAACTATCTTCCTCAAACTACCACGGTTTGTTTAATTCAAATGCCTATAGAGTTTTCTTTGAGAGAAGCGGTAAAGAACGGTTATAACTTCCTATAAACTTAAGTTAACTAAAAATCAAAGTGACTGATTTTTTTTTTATCATAAATCGATCTGCAGAAAATTTGCAACTTCTTTTTGAAAACAGAAGTATTCCCCGAAAGCTCTAACCCTATAGATTTATAATTTTCATGTATGATGATGCGACACTAAACTCCTGAAATATAATTAAGAAATTACTAGTCATATATCCCAATTGGGATATTATATGTTATTCGGGAATCTTCACAGGGGATACGGGTTCATATTCCCTGTCTGTGTTTTATATCCCCTGAGCCGTCAGGCGAAGGGGATATAGGGCACAGACAGGGAATATGAACCCGTATCCCCTGTGAAGCCCGAATAACTTTTATATTCTGCCAGAAGTGCTATAATTTTTCTTTTAAAGGCGTTTAAAAATTGTGATTTTGCTACCACGGGGATATGGTCTCATATCCCCTGTCAAGGTAACCAATCAAATTGCAGGATTTACATGGATATTTCACTTCAGCAGAATATAAGAATATATCCCAATTAGGCTTATCCCCAACTAGCTGCGGGACCGTAGCTCTATAGGTCCTTTTATTTTTTTCTAATTTGGCGGACCATAGATCTATGGTCCGCCATATAAAAAAAAATCACAAGGACCATGAGCTAAGGTTCCGCAGCTAATCCCCAACCTGTTTATTGCCACTGTCTGATTTTCTGCAGCTGCTGTGCTCAAATTGTCCTTGTTGCAAGATAATATACCTGCAATTTTTATACCAAGTGTCCCTGCACCAATTACTGCTATTTTAACCATTTTAAAGCCAATTCATGCAATTTAAAGACAAATTTAACCAATATTTTCATTGTGAGCATTTTTGTTTACAATGTCGACCGCCATCTTGGGATAGTTTATTGCAGCCAAATCAAAAAGAAATAAATTCGTGAAAATTTAGTAACAGTTCTCGTTTAAAATATCTTGCAATAATAATAGTACATAATTTTTGTAATAAAGGTTAAAGATTTCTATAAAAGTTCAAATTTTTATGCGTTTATCATAAACAATATCAGCGAAAATAATGCCTCCCTCAAATAAAAAGGGGAGAGTACTCTTTTCATAACAGGTGCTTGTTGCTGAGATGAACAGAAAAGAAAGAGCAAGGCAAAGATGGCAAATTTTGAAAGAGGTTTCAAACAAATTTTCGAAATTTATAAGACATAATTGTCAGAAGAAAGGTTTCATATGAATAAATTGCAATACAACACCTAATAATGTCTCAGAATCCATGAAAATATTCACCCATCAAACAGGTTGGGAAAAATCCCCCGTTTGGGGTATAATACCCCAAACAGAGTATATTTTTACAGTGAATATTTTTTATTTTTGATTTGACAGTTTCTGTTAAAACGTGCAAATATCTAGATGAAATGCAACAATTTTTCAAAAGGAAATATGTATCTATTATTACATTTAGTCCTGAAATTCATGACTCTGTGTAGCATATTTTTATTTGGACTTTTACTGTTGCTACAGTAAAAGTCCAAATAAACACAGAGTCATGAATTTCAGGACTATTATTACATTGTATTAAGGCAGCAAAAATGAATGGCCTATGAAATTTTGGCACATAACTTTCAGAAAACTAGAAACTTGAATGTATGTTTTTGGGGAAATAATGCTATTGATATAAACTGTTGTTCTTTTGAGTGAAAAGTGGAAATTCAGAAATAAGTAATTTTGTCACTGTAAAAATATACCCTGTTTGGGGTATCATACCCCAAGTGAGGTATTATTCCCAAAATGGGAGATTTTCCCCAACCTGTCAAATGCTTGCGGACTCTAGTCAAGTCATGTAAATTATATTTAAAAGTCAGTGAATACAAACAATAAAACATAAGCTCTGTAGAGCTTTTAAAACTGACTACAAAATAAATTAAGGCACATAAGCACTATAAAATTGCATACAATCATACTCAGACATGCACATAAAAAGTCTTTGCATTTTAACTGAACACATTCTAAATTTCTAAAATCTGTATTGCATGGACACGGGTTATGTATTCCGGTATATGCATGAAATCATTATGCTAAGCTCCTCACAGGAAGGGATCTTGGTGGAAGCTGTATACTGAGGGTACATAACTTACTTTGTCACTTGTCAGTTGGTAATAGGTCTGGAGCTGGCATGTCAGTTAACTGCTAGTAGTCTCTTGTGATTTCATGTTTATGTCCGTACTTTTAGTTCTTTCAGTTTGATTTTTCACAATTGACTCAGTCTGTTGCCAACTGAGTTTTACTGTTGTTACGATTGTTTTTTGATTTATCACATTGGCTGTAGGGGGGAGGTTTGGGCCCAATAAAACTAGTTTAACCCTGCTGCAGCAGGTTTGCGCCTGTCCTAAGTCAGGAAATTTATTAAGCCTTTGTGTGTCTTGTCTTTTTTCTAGTTCGTTTACTTTATGTCTATAGGAGTCTAGGATGATGTTTATTTCGCTGAACTTGATTACTCTCTTTTCAGGGGCCGACTCCGACCTGCCATTGGGTGTGGGGTTTTCTCACTGTTCATTGAAGACCTTATGGTAGCTTTGAGTTGTTATTACTCCCCTTTGGGTCGTTGTCTCAAAGGGGGTCGTTGTCTCTTTGACACATTCCCCGTTTCCCTTCTTTTTTCTACATTAAGACAAAGCACTTTACGCATAACACATACTAAAAACATGCACGTAAAAATACACAGAGATGGAATATGAAATACACAGTTTTCTATCAAACAGCCGAAAGCAGTTGTATGAGGGAATGAATGCCCTTTACCGTTAACCATGAAATGGCCTTTTTTCAGCTATCATTAACGTCTTATCGATCAAATTTTTACCGTGAATCGTGAAAGGGCTTAAAATGTCCTACTGTTAACGTCATATGACTGAAATTTATACCGTTAACCGTCAAAAGGATACCACCATTCACACCCTCTTGTACGCTAGAAGGTGCTACATACAACTATGGAATCACTTGAACTTCAGAGATTTGAAAAGTATTGACAAATTTCAAAACAATGGTGGTTAGAATACCAGAGGAAAAAAATTATAGGATAGATTAATCTATTAAGTCCAGAGATGTCACAAAAATAAGAATATCAGAAAATGGAATAACAAAGATAAGATACATTGACACAAATTTAGAAAAATCAGACATGATGCTAAAAAATGTAGCATTCACAGTGTTAACTCTCCAAAAAAATGAGATCAACAAAATGTGATCCACAAATTACTCCCACAAGTACATTTATTGATTTTCAAACTAATCTTAAGGGCATATTTAATCCCGTCTTTGTGTATTTCGAAATTGATCCTGGTTTTAGTGACAGTTTCATTAATTATTTCAGGCTTTAAGTGGAAGAAAATCAACAGACACATGTAAACATTCCATCTCTGTTAGACGATTTAGTGGTTATGGACTTCTTACAACAGATGTGATAGAAACAGAAGGCTCTAAAGGGGCAACCTGGTACAGATATACATGTCCTTATCAACAAGAGTTACAGATGGACATCAGGTAAGATAAGCTTTGATGGTGGGTTTTAAATTAAAATTTATGTAACAAATTGTAATGCCACATTTTTGTAACAGATTATTTGATTGGTCAAAACTGACAATCAATGGCACTATGTACACATCTCAGACAAAAAAGGTTGCCTGTCTAGTCATGTTCCTTTTCCACTTACACATAACAACAACTTTCAAAGAAAATAAGACGTGAATATGTTCGATTACATTAGAATTGCAGTACATTTTTTAGCTCACCTCACGAAGTGTGGTGATATGTGATACCCCTAGCTTCGGCATCGGCGTCCGTGCCCGGTTAGGAAGAATGATTAAGGTCCATTCCTGCTTACTTGAATACCCCACATCAACCATATTGGTATGCCTGATACATTTTGGGATAAGAACTGGAATGCAGGCTTCGGATGCTGTCTCTGACCTCCATTTTATGCATGAGTGACTTGGTTAGGTAGAATGGTTAAAGTCTATTCAGGCTTACTGACATGGCCCAAATCAACCATACTGATATGTATGATGCATTTTGGGATGACAACAACAATGCATGTTGCAATTTGGGATGACAATAGCAATGCATGCTTCAGATGCAGTCTGTAAACTACAGTCTGTAAACTACAATTTATGCATTAATGAATCTGTTAAAAAGAATGATTATAGTCCATTCCTGTTTACTGACATGTGGAACATGTGACAATGCTGTGCAAGGAGGTGAGCTTAGCAGGCTGTGGCTGCTTTCTATGTTTTTAATGTCCCATGGTGTCAATCTTGATTTGACTATGTTACTGTAAACTGCTTTTTGACCGTCAAATCTACAATTTGTGTCCCTGACATTCAAATAATGCACTGTTATATATGTGACTTAAGTATGTGTTCCATATGGCACTTATTGAATGGTTCCATATCACACTTATTGAATTAAGGTCTGTATGAAGTCTACTTCCTGTTTACCAAATTATTTTCAACAAATACTTTCAATATTAAAAATTTATGTAACACTTTTCTGATCAACTACATCACAGCCACTTGAACACATAAAATTGACACTGGAAAAATATTTTTTATTTTGTCCTTTTGAAAAAGTTTCATTATCATGATTATTGAACTTATATTTTGTCACAACTTTAAAACTAATAGATGTGTTGCCAAGAATATTTATTTCCTTTTTTTATCGTTTTGTTTCAGACATCTTCCAGGAACGATAAATGCAGAAACTTTGAATGGATTTAATAATACAGGGAATGTCTGTAAGTTTATAAAGTGTATTGGGTGATTGATTGTTGTTTATCAAGATACAAAGGTTTATTTGAATTGGGTTAAGTGCAATAATATCATGAGCTCTGTAGAGATTTACAGAATATAACAAATATGTGTACATGCAATCACAAGACAAATTGACATACATACATATGACACATATATAGATTATACCACAAGATCCTGTTCATTTCCATATTACTTCATATCACTTTTGTTACAAATAATTCAATTGGTTCAATTACTATCACATGGTATACTGTATTTCAACATACAGCCCAAACATTACTGTGAGCAGGCTGTATCGCTTGTGCGGGCTGTATTGAGATCTGATACAGCCTGCTGAGGAAATTCAGCCCGGTGGTGACGTCAGCAGAACAAAAACATTTACTAAAGAAGTATTAAGCTTAATAATCACAATTTATTTTTTCAACATGTCACCCAAGAAATAAGAAAAAAATGAATTAATCTCACATTGTTTTAAATATTAATCAGATTCAGAAAGTCAGAAATTAGAAACATCACATTTCATGCCTATTTTTTTTCAACTTCACTTTTACTTTTATTGAAGTATTTTCATTAATTGCCGACAATTAAAAAAAAAGAGGAAAACATTAAACTAAAGCGTTTGACTGGTAAATTTGTTCAATGAAATAAAAGTAATAGAAACTTGTGTATCGGGCTGCATCAGATTTACAGACCGGCAAAGGCTCGGGCTGTAACAAGGTACACAGTCCGTATCGCGGTCCTTAGGCAGTCTGTAAATCTGGATGCAGCCCTCTACACAAGTTACTATTACATAAATATATCCATTAGAGATAGTTAAATTTTGAAATTTTAATTGCCAGGCTTGCCGAGCATTTTCAAATTTTAAAATTTAACTGTCAAGAGAGGATAAAATATGATAATTATCGAGATAAAGTGGTGTAATCTTTTTCTCTAATGATAAATGACAGACACAGAAAATTGTATTCCGAATATATTTGAGGGTAAATAGCACTGCATGGTCCTTATTCAACATATGTTGAATATGAAAATTTATCTAACGGGTCAGAACAAGTTTAATCTTAACATATCATTAGAGAAACATGAAATAGAAACAACCAAAGCAGTGAAACTGAAGCCAATGTCCATTTGAAAATAAATGAAAAGAAATAATGATCGAGACTAATGACTGGCAAAGCTTCATGCATACAGGAATTCATATATAAACAGATCTAATTTAACAAAAATGGCTTAATTTGTATGCGGAACAGCACATATATATACATGAACAAATAAAGGGATATGGAACAATGTATACAGGACAAAATCCCTATAAATACATGGTAAGATTAAGCAAATGGAACAAAGCTGACATTGTTGTTCTTCATCTTGAAGTGAAGGTGAGGTCTTTAACAAAGAGTAACTACTCCTACATCATAGTAAGTTCAAGACAGCCCCTAGCACAGATATGAGGGGAATTCACTTGCTAAATGTTGAACAACACTTGACTTTTGGTCATAAATGTGGGGTTGTCAACAAACATAACATATCAGACGAAGTACTCTTACATTAACACTGTCATCTGTTGCCTGACAAAGGGACCAATAGACAATACAACATATAAACTATCACATGGCACTCTTGGAGTTGATAGCAAGAAAACTTGACAAGTAAAATCGGGAGATGTGGGCAATATATAAACAGATGGCCAGAAAAATAGTTTAATTTTTACAAACAAGAAAGCCAAATGTCAAATTTTGAAAATACATTTATATGAGAAATTCTTACATGAACAAGTACACCATAACTGACAAAATAAAGAGAACATGTATTTTTTATCTTCTACTCATTTCTTTTATTGTGTACTCGGTGTAGCTGATGCTTGAATAATTACCCTTCAGTTTGTGAAATTGGGAAAAATATTTTGATACTTGTACATGAATAGCAACAGTATTCATGATAGAATGACTAAAACAGAGATTATTTTACAGGTGTTTGGCCATCAGAAGAAGTTATGTCTTATTACTGTCTCAAAAATATACAACAGTTCAAGTAAGATATTATATTATAGCTTTAAAATAAATGAAACCCACTCAATTCAGGCCAGAAAGTTATAGCTTTGCTGTATTCGAAATGGTATTGCACATTCTATAATTTATAATTCTCTGTGAAATAAATATGTCCCAAGAATACTGAATAAAAATCTGTTGCACATGCTTTATATTTATTGTATTTTGATTAAATAACTACAATGAACTGACACATGATGAGCAGTTGGGGAGAAATGGATACCTATTGGCATACAAGGTTGTTACATTAAAAAATGTAAATGTTTTGTACAGGCTTGCCAACTTTCCTGCTTTCTGGGGGATTTTGGGGGCAAACCCCCATGGAAGCTCCAAAAATCTAAAAGTTGAAATTCCAAAAATAAAAGACACTTGAGGACAATTAAACAACTAGGGAAGAGTTGAATGTAATGATGAAACACATTAAGAACACTATAAACAACAAATGCATACCATAAGACCCCTTTTAGTCAAGTTATAAGGAGTTTTCTTATTTGACACACAGCAAAACCCCCATGGCGATTTTAAAAGATGACAGGCATGTTTGTACAAGAAATAATTACTCTTATGGAATAGGACTCCCATACCCATACAGTGTTTGTGTTACTCATGTTCAACAAGTTTATCTGTTTCGTATGTTTTTCATGTTCACAGAGACAGCAGTATATGTGAACTAGGAGGAGGAATGACCTGCTTGGCTGGAATTGCAGTAAGTTCTTATCTCAATGGGAGATATTTGACGATGTTGTAGTTTCTGATGGTATATGTATAGTTTAAACAACTCATTATTGCTTCAATATTTCTTATACAATTTGAATGTTGGATAAATTATTTTTTTAATGTATTACAAATTCTACTTAGTTACAACTCTCATGTGCTTTTCATTATTCATAACAAAAATAAAAATTCATAATATAGTCAAACTTTGATGGGCTAAAGGGTTGTTTCAGATATTGAAGTTGAATTAAGTTTGAACTTGAACATAAAGACCACAAAAAGTGTTCTAATACTTTATATAAGAAATCAATCTGATTAAAATCATATTCTAACCTTGCTCCCCTTTACCAATTTGTCGCAACGACATTTCAGTTAAACGGGAGCAAGATGAGAATATGATTTTAATCAGATTGAGAAAAAATAGCTTCTTGAATTGGATCAAATCAAATATTGGTATATCTTTCACTAATGTTAGAAATGCTTTTCTCCCATCTCGGACAAGGGAATCCATTGTTTTCGCGGTGCAAGATTTTTCTGTCTTACATAGGGGGGTGTAAGACAAGCTACACACATGTATTCCTGCCAATATCTTATAATTATGATATACTCTGCTTAGGCTACTTGAATCAAAAAGTATGTCATTTGATACAAATAAATAGTATATATTTTGCCTTAAAACGACTAAAAGTGAACTAAAGCACACCATAAATGCGTAAATTCTTGGCACTGAAATAACCTGGGACTCGGATGCGTGTTCCATGCTTTATGACGTCGTGAAAAGGGAAGTAATTCACTGATGTCAACAATGGCATTTCGACGGTGATTTGTTTGATTTTTTGGATGCTGAGGGGGAGAAAAATAATCAAACTATAAGAATCAAACACCAGTTAGAGGGTCAGACAAAAAAATCACAGACACCCTGGGGTAAGATTTCTAGTGTCTCAGACTAAGCAAGCTTCGTCCGAGTACTTGAAATCTTACCCTTGGGTGGCTGAGATTTTTCTGTCTGACCCTCGTCCTGGTGTTAGATTCTTATAATCCTTATTCTTTTGTTGGACTGTGCTTCACTTGAGAAAAGATGAAATTTCTTGCATTCATCAGGGAGCTCCTGATCTTTGATCTGCTCTGATCTGAAAAGCTATTAAGCTATGGTAGCTAGGTAAGGTACAAACATAAACTAGAAACTATGCATATGGGGTTTGTCAATAATTGTCTTCTTTTGATACTTGACTTGCTACATTTCAAAAACATTACTCATTTGACCAATCAATCAAATTACAAAACTTTGATGCTAAAGACAAATTAAATTAAGCAAAAACTTTTTGAAGTCTTCAACTGTCTGTTAGGTGTCATGAGTTATTTTATGTCTGCTGATATGACTGAATTAGCAATTTTCCATCTTGATAGAATTTATTAGTATCCTTAAATTTTGCCATTTTGAAGATGTTCCAATGGATTTCTAACACCAGTCATTTTATTTTGCACAATAAAAAATCCTGTTGATCACTTTATATGTTCTAAGTTTTACTGCCAATAAATGACTTAGAGCTTGAATTTGAAACTTATATCATCAGCCATGTGCCTTTGCAGGTTGTAATCTGTAGTTCCCATACCAAAATTATGTTATATTCATGTTGATTGTATATTTCTAACAAAGTTATGTCTTGATGAGCTACAAATTACGTTGAATTTCTTTCCAATCAAATTTTTTACAAAAGGACATGGAGTAAATGACATGAGACCACAACACATATGTTAACTCCAACTGCAATAAATTTTAATGAGCTGTATGCCCATTTCTTTCCAATCAAATTGTATTGTTTTAAAATAAAAAAAATGATGTGACCATTGAAAGTGTAGTAATATATTATTTATTTCATTTTTTATGACTTTACTGGTAATTCACAGATGTGTATGCTCTCTGATGCTAGTCATATGTTAGTTACTGATGGAAATGAAGACTCTGTATTGAGTAAGTAAAACTTACAATAATGTTCATGTAATTATATCAAAGGAAAACTCTGAATAGGCCTGTATTTGCTTGCAGCATTAAATTTGAGATTTGCTTGTTTCAGTTACAACTCAGCATTCCAGAAATAGATTAAAGATTATATTAAACTTATTATCTTTTTCTTTTACCAAGCTTTGAGCACCCAAAAAATTGAGTTTTGGGCTCAGAATTTTAAAAATGGCCACCGTTGCCATGAAAAATAAAAAAAAAGGTAGGAAAATTAAAAATGCTTCAAATTGGATGAAACTTTATGGAAAGGTTGCCTACCACCAAAAGAAATGATTTAAGTGCTTACCACATGGAAATACGGTTGTTGATTGAAATTTTGAAAGGGAGATAATTCAACTGTACATTTTCTGGAAAAAAGAGGAGGTATTTCTTCATGTCCATACTTTTAATGTGTTCATACTTGTACCGTGTCCACAGCTGTATTGTGTCCACACACACTCAAAGTTGCACTTACCCTATTGGTTCATGTTTCAGTAAGCGGAGGCATAATTGGTTTCCATTGGGCGACAGCTCTAGTTTCTGTTTTGGTATCAAAATCCTGATATAGGTATATGTCTCTGCAATTATGCAGGATAGAGTCATCACACTTAGCTTCCAGGTATGTCTTTAATAGATTGAATAACAGTCTCCAAGAATATAAGGTTACTTATATATTCAAGGTCAGCATTCAGGCATATTAAGATCACTTCCATATATATTATTTGATTGATTGAATAACATTAAAATTTATATGGAGAGTTTGTCATTGTGCATGGTAAAATCTTCTTACTCTTTGCTCATACACGCATTTCTGATGGTAGGTCTGTATCCATGCAAAACTAGGTCACATTGTCCATACTTTTTGTTTGATTGACTAACATTCAAGTTAACATCTCAGTCACTGTGCATAGCAGAACTTTGCAAATGCTTGCATTTTTTATGGTATGTTAGCATCCAATCAAAATTGGAGCACTTTGACCTATATTTTCCACATTAATAACTTTTATTCAAGTTTACATCTGAGTTCAGATCATGGTTACTGTATGTGGAATTATCATATTACCTTGCACATGCATGAATTTTTTATGGCAGGTCAGCATCTAGGCAAAATTAGGTTACTGTGACTATGTCATACGAATACGAATACGAATAACTTTGTAATTGTTGATTACCTAGGTTTTAATATCTAATAGAAATACATTTTAATTTTTAGTCGACCTGGAAAAATCTATAGTTTACAATCTAATGAAAAGATATATATTATGTTATTTATGAAACAGATATTATTTATTGAAATAGGGGCTAATTGGGGCAAAGTGAATATTGATTGATATTTGTCAATTAACTATGACATCAAAGTAAAAAAGCTTTGACAAGAAGGTTCTGGTCTGTAAATCTAGTCTTTTTTGTTTTACAATATTTGCAATTAAATGCACCTTTTATTTAATGTCGATCTGCCCCAATATTTCAGCTGATTTTTTATGGAATTTTTCAGCTTTCTGGTTTAACCCTATCTCTTGGTTGTATGTCAAAGGTGCCAAAATGTAGCAAAATCCCAATTTTTATACCCCCCACTTGAAAAGTTGGGGTATATAGTGATGGGGTTGTCCGTCTGTCCGTCCGTCTTTCCGTCCATCCGTTACACCTGAGGGTACTCATCTCTTCTCCACTACTCCTTCTGAACCAGTGAACAAATTTTCTTGAAACTTTAACACAGTCTTTATGACATAATGTAGATGTGCACCTCATATTTCAGAATTTGATTTGATTGATTTTTGGGGTTTCCCATAGCAAAACATGGACTTAGGGCTTTTCCAGAAAAAAATGTACAGGGGGGCAGGAATGCAAATTATTTATTTTTACCTTGGTGGGGGGTGTTAAACTTAACTATACTTATTGCTTATATCTGAAAAAATAATTAAAATTATGGTGGTGGTACCCTAATTTGTGACTGGCGTTCCTGCCCCCCTGTACATTTTTTCCTGGAAAAGCCCTTAGCCATTACATTACAAAAGAGGGGGGTACACATCTCTTATCCGCTACTCCTTCTGAACCAGTGAACATATTTTCTTGAAACTTTAACACAGTCTTTATGACAAAATGTAGATGCGCATCTCCTATTTCAGAATTTGATTTCATTGATTTTTGGGGTTTCCCATAGCAAAACATGGATTTAGACATCACATTACAAGGGGGTACCCATCTCTTATCCGCTACTCCTCCTGAACCACTGAATAGATTTTCATGAAACTTTAACACACTCTTTATGACATAATGTAGATGTGTACCTCCTATTTCAGAATTTGATTTGATTGATTTTTGGGGTTTCCCATAGCAAAACATGGACTTGGCCATTACATTACAAGGGGGGGTACCCATCTCTTATCCGCTACTCCTTCTGAACCACTGAATATATTTTCATGAAACTTTAACACAGTCTTGATGGCATAATGTAGATGTGCATCTCCTATTTCAGAATTTGATTTGATTGATTTTTTGAGTTTCCCATAGCAAAACCTGGACTTGCCCATTACATTACTAGTGGGTACCCATCTCTTATCTGCTACTCCTCCTGAACCACTGAATAGATTTTCATGAAACTTAAGCACAGTGTTCATGACATAATGTAGATGTGCACCTTCTATTTCAGAATGTGATTTGATTGATTTTATAATTTCTGGAATCAAATGGGGTTGTGGGGGGTATTTATTAGTGAGCTTTGCTCACAGTTTTTATACGATCGCAAAAATTTTTGCGGTTGTATATTGGTATGGTGCTTTCGTCGTCGTTGTCGTCATTGTTGTTGTCGTCGTCTGTAGACACTTTAGTTTTTGGTCAATAACTTTAGTTCCAGTAGATCAATCCTTATGAAATTTTAAAATAATGTTCTTTGGTACAAAAGGAAGGCTTGGCTTAGTTTTGGTCATTGTGGTCTACCCGTTTTTAAAAAAGGGGCCAAAAAGGGTTAAATTGGGTGTTTTCACATGTTTGTCTGTAGAATCTTTATTATTAATCGGATTTTGGTGGGGTTTCTTTCAGTGTGCTCCTGAGGAAATTTTCAATCAGGAATTTGCCAATGGATTTCATGTAGCATAGATAAATGTGGCCCAAGAGGGGCAAATCTCAAAAAAAAAAAAAAAATTTATATTAAGTCCTATTTTGATGCAGTTTTTTTTAATGGATTCCTTGTGAAAAATTAATATGGCGCTTAGCTATTAGATTTTTGATAACTTGTTTTCTTTCCCAGATATGAGGGGCCGAACGGGGCCAAAATTGCGAATTTGCACATTATGTAGAATTTTTATTTTTCATCGGATTTCGATGGGATTTTTTTCTTTGGATTCCTCTTGATCTAAGCTTTCAGTATTATGTCAACGGATTTGGCGTAGTTCTTACTGTTTCCAAGCTACGAGGGGCCAAAAATGCAGTTTTTCTAAATATGTCAAATCTTTATTTTTCATCGGATTTCGATGGGATTTTTTTCTTTGGATTCCTCTTATCATCTAAGCTTTCAGAGGTATGGCAACAGATTTGGCATGGGTCTTACCGTTTCTGAGCTCCATTGGGTCAAAGGGGCCGAAATTGCAATTTTTCTAAATATGTCATATCTTTATTTTTCATCAGATTTCGATGGAATTTTTTTCTTTGAATTTCTATGGATGTAAGGTTTTAGTTGATAGTACCGGTACATTTTTTGCATAGCTCTTATGTTTTTTTCATCAGTAAGTGATCAAAAGGGTTGAATTTTTCCCTATTTTGTTTCTAGCTAATAACTGTGTCAAGCTTCTTTTTGTGTCCATCTAATTATTGTGTCAAGCTCTTTACTGTGTCCACATTCACTTTAAACTACCTTTGTTGAAATTTCAATGGTCGACATGCTGTGGTCGTATCATGCTGAGCTCGGCGTAGCCCTTTATTCTAGTTTCATCTGATTTTAGTGAAATTTCTGAAATTATGTTTTGTTATTTCTTTGTTATTTCAGTTATTTTTGTAACCTTACATTACCATAGTTTACTAGTTAAGTTAGTTTGGTACTTATTTTCGTGAGTATTCCTTTCTAGCTAATTATATATTAGTTTATGTGTATTTAATTTCACAGAAATGAGTGCTTTTCTTTCAACTTTAATGTTAAATTATTATATTCATGGAAAGTTGCTGACTGCCAAATATGTAAAAATAAGTACGCTGTGAAAATAAGTACAAATACAGTATACACACATATTACTTATTTTCCAGATTTAAAGAAAATTATTCAAAATAAAGACAATCAAATTAATTTTAAAGTCAAGAACATTGATTCGAGGTGAGTTCATGCCACATCCTGTAACAAATATTTAATATAAGTTTGGAGTTAAACTTTTCCAAGTGCTGAAATGCATGTATAATGGCATTAACCCTTCACCAAAAGATTCCCTTAGTAAAGTAACAAGGAGACAATGAATTCCATGGCAGTGGGAACACAAAACAGAATTTCATGATAAATGTTGATAATAAAATAATTAATATGTCTTTGTACCTTCATTTTATTTTTCAAATAAATAAAGGGGACAGTTTTACTGATATTTGGTTGAAGTTCCATGTAAAAATATTACAATTTTGCTATTTACGGATTTTTAGATAATAAAATTCCACAAAAGTTTTGTATTGTTTACAGAGAAGTATGAAATTGTTTATGAGTGACATCAATTCACCTGCAGTTTCAAAAAAAGGCTTCCAAGATAAAATTTGCTGTACCCATGCCTTCAAAACTTTCAAATTCTTTTATGAATCATGTGTTCTACTTTAAATTATCCATAAAATCCGTAATTTTTTTGGTCTTCTTTCACCCAGTTTCAATGTATGAACCTGCCATTACTTTACTCTTTACTGAAAATAAGCAAAGACCGATAACTCTTACGAATTTTGTCTTTTGGAATGAAAATATGAAATGAGTAAGTTGACTTCAGTAAACCGGGATTTATCATATGAAGGAGGAATCTTGAATCTCAGTTAACTGGGATGATTGTTGAAATGGTTAATTTATATTTGGCATTTTATTCTTGTTTTTGAGATTTGTCATATATGTCCACTTTTTATACCCCCCGCTTGAAAAGTGGAGGGTATATGTGATGGGGTGTCCGTCCCTCCATCCGTCCATCCGTCCGTCCTTCCATCCGTCCTTCCGTCCGTCTTTCCGTCCGTCCATTACACATAGGGGTACCCATCTCTTATCCGCTACTCCTCCTGAACCACTGAATAGATTTTCATGAAACTTTAACACAGTCTTTGTGACATAATGTAGATGTGCACCTCCTATTTCAGAATTTCATT
>MJUU01067296.1:6931-23005 GCA_002080025.1 Modiolus philippinarum | reverse complement strand
AGTTTTATTGTACAAATTTTAAAAAAGTTCTTATGTCAGAAACCAAGACACCCCAACTACCTTAAGGTAGATAGACACTAATGCGCTGCACAATTCAATCGCGCATTAGAAAAATGTAGAGTCGGATACGGGGTAGGTTTGATTTTCGTGCTAGAACAGTAATATGACGACTTTTCCTTTGTGACGTCATAATTGAATGACAAATGTGAAACGTCATATTTCGCGAATTAACCCCCTTTTCCCATAAATTACGTTTACTCCGGAAACTTTGCAAAATATCTCTGTTAAAAGCAGGGTGACATATGCATTTTATAATTGTAACCAATAAATTACATCATAAACTATCTGTTCACAAAAATACATCAAATTCTCATGGAAAAAAGGTTCATTTCTATTACCGGTAAGCTACAAATTGCCTTTCCATATTTTCCCCGTGCATTCTATGTAAATTATGGTGAAAAAATGGCTAAAAATGAGCAAACTTTGTACCCAATTCTAGAAAAAGCAAGCTTGGTGACCCATACTTTTTATTACATATTTCAGGTAAGTAGGATTTGTTCTTCAATTGTGCCGACTTACAACAAAATCTCATGGGTATGAATATTACTGTCTATCTACCTTAAGGATGTAGAATGGCAAAATTGAGAATATCTACAATTTAAAGATGATACCATGAATGTAAAAAATAAAGGTAAAAGAACAAATTAAGTTATACAATGATATGTTGACAGGTGCAGATTTCATGGGTAGTGAGAGGTGCGTGAACCCACCCAAAAACTGGAAAATGTATAAATTTTTAGGATAAAATCAGGGTTTTGGTCAATATTTTTCTTTACATTTATTGGCCTTGCTACACTTCTCGATTGTTTTCAATTGCAACCCCTGAACTTCAAATCCTTGATTGTCCCTGGTTGATGTTGTTTCCTAGATATTTCATGTTTAAAAAGTTGTGGAAAATTGTATTTCTGACTTTTTCCTTACTGTAACATTTGAACATTTTGGTTTGTTATCTTATGGAAAGAAAAATCTATACTCTTTTGAAATTGTATTTACTGACTTTACAGATGCTATTAAATAGATTCATGAAAATTAATGAAAAAAGTGAGTATAACGTGACAAAATATTTTTATCGTGGGTCAAAGGATAAAACCTGAGAAATCTAAATATTTTGACACTATTTATCTTAAATCCTCACCTCACTATAGCTTTTGTTTTAATACTATTATTACTGCATTTTTACAGAGTACTCAGATGGGGATGTGGAGATTTAGATAAGGATCTAACAAATAAATTTGATTTTATTATTTGTGCTGACTGGTAAGTACTGATTCTTATGATGGTAATTTATTTGAATCAAAATACATGTGTGTTCTTAAAGTGTTTCTTAAAAAAATGGTAAAATTTCTGAAGTATTACATACCATAAATTCTATTCTTAAAATAATCTACATGGTAGATGTATTCTGATTTCATACATTCATTTGACAACTTTTCACAGGACAGACAGCAAGTACATAGTAAGAAATATTTTGTATGAACATTTGTGTAACCTTTTCAGTTATTTTGAAAACTATTCATGGTTTTGTCATCTAATTTCAGTTTATTTTTTGAAGAAGGAAGAGAAGATTTAATTAAAACAGTTTATAATTTACTAACGAATGAGGTAATGTTCCATCTGCTAAATTTGAATTAACTGTAATTTGAATATTTTTTTCTTTTTTATTCCATTTGGTCGATGCCTCTGCTGGTGGACTTGAGTTCTGAAGGGTATCAATAGCCCACTTAATCAGTGCTTTTAGGGTAGCATTCAATTATTTACAATTTTTATAATTTACTTAAAATATTAAAATAAGTAATGTCCCCTTCCTACAAAGCACCGTGAAGAAATATTAAAATAAGTAATGCCCCCTCCTACAAAGCACCATCTTTTACTCATATGCACATGTTTTTTTATGATTCTGATGCTATTTCTTCTCTATCAACTTATTAATATGTTTTGATTTCCCAAATACTTGATTTTTATCTGTATTAAAGAGACTTGAGTTGATAAAAGGGCCATCTGGAGAAATCAAATTAACTACAATTTATCTGGAGAAATCAAATTAACTACAATTTATCTGGAGAAATCAAATTAACTACAATTTATCTGGAGAAATCAAATTAACTACAATTTCTGTATTTTGTTGACTTATCTGCCAATATTTTCATATTTGTGAATGTAAACATGATGTAGCTTGTGATTTTTTTTCCATAATTAAATCCTTCAACTAAAACATGGTTTAAAAAATGTTTGATGAAATAAATTATGTATATTTTAGGGCACTGCATTTATGTTTGCTCCAAAGAGAGGAAAGACATTTGATGACTTTGTAACATTAGCTAAATCTTCATTTAATACTGAAGTCCTGGAGAAATATGATGATGTTGTTTGGGATTTACATTGCAAGGTATGCAGATAATTTTTGGCAGATGAAAAATTTACCCAAGTGAAATTTTGAAATCATGAAGTCCCAATAGTGATATTTAGTACAACATCAGTTCATGTAGTTGAATTTCAATGGCTCGAACCGCAAAAAAATTGAAACACCGTGGATCTCTCAAACCTTTTTTGTGTACCCTTTGTTCGAACATAAACATTGTTCAATCTCAATAGCTCGAACACCACTCTGGCTGGAACTGAGTTCATCGGTCCTTTGGGTGTTCCAGCCTTAGAAGTTTGACTGTATATAAATTTGTTAATGAATACCAAAGCAACAACCAAAAATTATAAATCCAGAATACCTGCATATGGCATTATAAGAACAACCATAATCATTAAATTTCTATATTTCTTCATGTTCTTTGTCAGCTTTCTTGCTTTCTCAAACTTTGCAGGTATTGATCTTATATTTGGTATGTGAGTATACATATATATGTTACCGATCAAGTTTCAGTTTAATTCCGGTCCACTGATTTTGATGGGGAAAAAAATGGGCTCTCCTCTCTTGTTTTAGATTTTAGTATTATTTCATAATTCTATTTCATTGTTGTCCATGTGTGACAGCTACACAAATATTCCTATTCTAACTATTTTATATGAGGTTCAGCTCGCAACATATATTTTAATTTTGAACAAAAAATTACCAATTATTCACATTTGGGAGAATTTAAACCAATGTATGTGTAAGCTTGACCTGATATGTTCAATAAGTCAGTATTTGAAATGCATAAAACACACTATTCAAAGAACAATAAAGCAACTAGACAAATGCCCATTTTATACTCTTCTAGCTCATGAAATACCATTCATGTGCTGAAAAATGCAAAATTATATTCATGAATTTCCAGTTGGTGAATTTTCCTAGAAAATTTTGATGTCACAATATAGATTTTTCAATGTCACAATGTTCAATGATGCAATTTGTGCTGATTGATCCACCAGGTCAACTGGAGCAATTCATTGATAAATAGGAAAGGAAAGTGGTCTATTGGTTGAATTTAATGAGAAGCAGAAAACATTTCTAGTCTATTTATTGCTCAAGTCTTATGTTGTCTCATAGAAAGTATCCTGGAAATGTATAATTTGATTAATCATTTATAAGTTTCAATGGAACTGGATTTTGGTAAACCTTATCCCTGTGGTAGGACATGCACAAGGGTACAAGTAGTCATTATGTTAGGCAATAGACGACAGGGCTTGTAAGATTACTTTGCAGATTTATTCTACCTTTGTTGACAAGTCCTATCTTTGAAAATCAAAGGCAACAATGTAACATTGATCAACATCTAACAAATTCAAAGTATTGTAAGGGGGATTACTTGAACTTCCTAAAAGTACATTTTCAGTTTTGATCGTCTTGTTGTTATTCATTTTTAATAGTTTTAAGGATAGTCAACAAAAATAAAATTACATTTTTTTGTAATTTCAGTTAAAGACAGAGAGTGGTGGACAGTATGATGAAAATATACACTATCCATGGTTTTTGAAATTAACTAAGAGATGATACTGACATTATAAACTTTCTACATCTGTGATCTGTTTCCCGCAAGTTTTTTTTACATTAACATTTTACATTCCTTTGTATGTTTACTGGTAACATGCTTTTTAACCACTTTTTAAATAAAATGTTTTCTCCAGATATTGTTTTTCTACTGGAAAGAGATGTGATATATATTTAAGAAGAAAAGAAAACAGGAAACATATACAATGACTGAAAATTTCAATCAAAGGTCACAATCCACCAGAGAACTCCAGGACAAACACAAACACAGCCAATGACAGAAAACTCTTGACAGCCAGACTGACAACAGCAAAAGCCAGTGTTTCTTTGGGTACCCAACCCCAACTCTTTTTCTCTTTTCTGTTTACTTAGGGACCGACCATTTAACTTGAAGGGGGGGGGGCTATGGTTTTTTTCTAAAAAAATATTTTGGAGCTGATTTTATGTGAAAAAAATATTTTGGATGCCAAAATGATGAAAAAAAATTTTCTGAAGGAGGCTTTCTGTTAATTTTGAAAAAAATATTTTGTTGATACACGTGAAAAAAATAAATAAACTTGTTCATGCTTTGCACAAAAAAAAATTTCTGTCCAGAAAAAAAAACATAACCACCCCCCCTTCAGGTTAAATGGTCGGTCCCTTATAGTATAATTAACAAAGAAATAAAACCCAATAAACTAAAGGTAGAAAAATAACAAGATGTATCAAGGAAATTTAAACAGCATCCTGTCCTTTTGACTCACCATGTAAGCTTCATTGTTTATTTTCCAAGTCGTCAAATATCCTGGCCAAAAACCCAATTTACTTCTCATATGCTGTAGCTAAAGTATGGCTCTGTGGATGTTAAACAATACTTTGTAAAATCAATCAATTGTTTACATGTACAAAGATGTGACAAAAGTATTTGATCACCATCATTTTTTTCTGTAAATTTCATATACAAAAAAACCAACATTTTTTCAAGTGCATAACTCTGTTTTTGCCTGATTTTGGCCAATAGGTAATTTGTTCTCTGTCAGTTCTTATACATGTTTTGGTTGATGGTCTTCCAATTGTTTTGATTTGATCAGCACTGAAGAGACACAAGTTGTCGAAATGGCCATCTGCAGAAAATAAATTCACAGTACTTTAGGTATTTTGTTTTTTCAACATAAAAAATGTCTTGAATACATGTCATATCTGATTTTATTTCCAGTTTTCACCATTGACAGAGATCTGAATCAATTTGCATTATTTATTTCAGTATAATTTTCTGATTTGTCATTCAAGAGAATTAATGATTTAAGGTGGTTCGGGTGTCTAATACTGCGCATCCATCTTGCGCATCGGGTTAAAATTGAAATTAACCACTAAAATGTTGTAAACATGATTTTGAATAGTTTATTGATAATAAATAAAGTAAAATAAGCAACATTTATGCTTCCAGTGTGCAAATGATATCACTTTTTGAAAAACTCTTAGTTTATTAAGGGGAGATAATTATATAGAAATGTTAAGGGAAAATCACAATTTCGTGATTTTTTCAAAAATATGATCGGTGACCCCTGCTTTTTATTTTATATTTTCAAAGTGATTACTTTAACACACTTTATACTACATTTTTACAAAAATCTATCGTTTTATTCACATAAAAAATTTAAAAATTGTATTTTCTCCCTATATAGGCTATACTAAAATGGTCAAAATCTTACTATTTTCGGAAGCTTCTCCCGGAAAAACGAGTTCGGTGACCTTAGATTTTTTACTAAAATTTGGAAGTGTTTTTAATAAACTTTCAAACACAGAGAAATAAGAAAAATCTATCGTTTTGTTTTTAGTCCCCCGAACTACCTTAAACAGAAAATAGAAATTTAATGTAATGTTGTATATCCAAATTACTA
The DNA here is from genome assembly GCA_002080025.1 of Modiolus philippinarum. Taxonomy (NCBI): domain Eukaryota; kingdom Metazoa; phylum Mollusca; class Bivalvia; order Mytilida; family Modiolidae; genus Modiolus; species Modiolus philippinarum. Next base: position 17,146 of record MJUU01067296.1, on the reverse strand, counting down.
AGAAAAGAGGTATAGTTCTCAATTTAATTGGAGAAATTTGAATGAAAATGTGATTTTTTATGAAATATTGGTAAGCAAATACTTTTGATACCTCTCTGTATTTATGTCTCTGTACAAAGGGGAAATAGAAAAAGCCAGCTAACCAAATGAGAACATGTATGTTGACGACAAATGTGGATACATTGATAGGCTTAACATGGTGAATAAAAATACTACAATTGTCTTTTTAAAACAAAAACAAAAACATTATCAGTACTAAATTTGGTCTCTCACGTACATGCATTAGGCAAAACAACTGACTAATTCAATAACTCATGAATAGATACTTGTCACCAAATTTTAAGTTTAAGTACATATTTATTGATAGATTGTTAGACATATAAAACATTAAAAAACCCACAAATAAACATTTTCCACATGGTCCCTTATGTTAAAAAATACTGGAGTACCCATAACTTTTTACGATATTTGACAAAATCTGGAAAAAATCAAGTAAATGTAGCATTGTTCGACAAAAGTAAGTGAATTCTGCTCAAGCCAGTATTAAGGAGTATCTTGAACTTACTATGATGCATAAGTGTTTGCTCATTGTTCAGAGCCTCATTGGGACTTCAAGGATGTTCAAATTGCTGAATTCCACCATGTATTTGTGCTATGTACATTTACTCCATATCCTTATCCTTTTAGCTCACCTGATCCAATGGGTCATTGTATGGTATTGCTTCCTCTTGGCTTCATTCATCACTTGTCAATTGTCTGACCTTTATTTTTCATATTTTCATAATCTCCTATGAAACAACTGAAGAAAATTCATCCAAAATTTGCAGGAATTATGTAATGGTTCTTAACAAAAAAGGGTCATCTCATTCCAATATGATAAAAAATATGGCCTTAGCGCAGAAGATAGTTGAACATTGGAACATTGAAGCAAGTTCAACCAAACTATTCAGAAATGATATATGGGAGGCCCTTTACAAATAACACAACTGCCAGAATGGCACCACAGGGAAAAGCACATTCTCATCTTCTCCTCTAAAACAACCACAGCAAATTAATGAAACTTTCTGGGAATTATGTTTAGGAGGTCCTCCACAAAAATTGTTCATTTCATTCTGACAAAACAAAATAACATGGTTGCCAGCATGTGGCATAGTTTAGAATTGAACCTTAACAAAAATCTCATTTGGATCATGTATTCTGAAACCATTGAAGCAAATTCAACCAAACTTATTGGAGGTCCTTCCAACCTGACAAAAACATGGCTGCGAGGACAGATACATAGTTTAACATTTTACCCAATGGGAAAAATCCTCATCTGCTCTGAAACTATTCATGCAATTTTAACTAAATAGTATTGGGATGATGTATTGGAGTCTGGAGATTTTAAATAAAGATTGCACATTTCAGTCAGCTACAACAAAATATGAACATCGCAACCTGCACAGAACATAGTTTAACATTGGAAAATCATATTTTGATCATCTCCACTGAAGCAAATTCAACCAAACTTTATAGGAATTATTTATGTTAGGTCCCTTACAAATATTGAAATCAGAGAAATAAAGGGCTACGCCAAGCCCATCATGATACGACTGCAGCATGTCGACCACTGAAATTTTAACAAGTGTGATTTAAAGTGAGTATGGACATACTAAAGAGCTTGACACAATAATTTCATGGGCACAATAAGGAGATTGACTCAGTAATTAGCTGGACACAAACAAGGGAAAATGAAAATTAGCCCTTGTGACTCTTTATGGTTCCTCTTTGACCCCTTATAGCTCCGACACGGTAAGAGCTTCCAAAAATCCATTGCAATACTACTGAAGGCTTAAATCAAGAGCAATCCCAAAAAAAAAAGATCCCATCGAAATCTGATCAATAATAAAATTTCACATTATTTAGAGAAAATGTAATTTTGGCCCCTTTGAACCCTAATAGCCTTTTTCAAAAAGTGTTGTTGTCTTTTCCTGGATTTTTACTCTCCCATCAAATGGAGGTACAAACACTCTTTGCTTCCTGTTATCACTTGAATGGTTTGCTAAGAACACACAACTTATACCCTGAATACATTTTAATTATGACAAATTTGGTGCAATGCCACGGTAAACAATGACATTGTAATCTAAATATGAACAGTTTTATGAACTGTGTTCACTGTTCAGGATGAACAACCTTCCTAGTTGGGTTGATAAACGGTTTATTTGTGTTTAAATGCCGAAATCGATTTTTGAAAATGCCTATAGCTAGGAAACGGTAAGAGCTATGCCAAATCCATTAACTTACTAACAAAAGCTTATATGAAGAGGAATCCAAAGAAAAAATCCCATTAAACTGATGAAAAATAAAAATTTTGGGTAAACTGCAAATTTGCAGTTTTGGCCCCTTTGAACTCTTATATGTCGGAAACGGTAAGAGCTACGCCAAATCCGTTGAAATACTTCTGAAAGCTTATATCAGAAGGAATCCAAAGAAAAAAATCCCATAGAAATCGGACGAAAAATAAAATTTTTAGTTAATCTGCAAATTTACAGTTTTGGCCCCTTTGAACCCTTATAGCTCAGAAACCGTAAGAGCTACAAAAATATGTTGCTACACCTCTGAAAGCTCACAACAAGAGGAATCTAAAGAAAAAATCTCATCGAAATCTGATGAAAAATAAAAAAAAAGGGAATCTGCACATTTACAATGTTGGCCCCGTTTGGCCCCTTATAGCTCTAAACGGAAACATGTTAACAAAGTCTAATAGTAAAATGCTATGTTAATTTTTCATAAGGAATCCATTGAAAAAACTGCTTCAAAATCGTACTAGAAATAAAAAAATAAAATTTTTGAGATTTGCCCTTTTTGTGCCCAATTTACCTCATGAACGCTACATGCCACATGAAATCCATCGCACACCACTGATTGGAAATTTCCTCAGGAGTACACTGAAAGAAACCCCATCAAAATCCGACCATTAATAAAAATTCTACAGCCAAATATGTGAGAAGACTCTATTTTGCCCTTTTTGATCCCTTTTTAGCTCACCTGGCTATGCCAGGGTGAGCTATTGCCATCACTTGGCGTCCGTCGTCCGTCGTAAACTTTTCATTCAAAGATCTTCTCCTCTGAAACCACTGGGCCAATTTGAACAAAATTTGGTCACAATAGTCCTTGGGTGGTCCCTTTTAAAAATTGTATCCGGCAGGTCCGCACCTCATCCAAGATGGCCGCCAGCGGGGAACATAGTTTTAACATTGGACCCTATGGGGAAAACACATTCAAAGATCTTCTTCTTAGTAACTACTAGTCCAATTATAACCAAACTTATTCACAATGGTTCTTAGATGGTCCAATCCAAAAAAGGTATCCAGCAGGTCCATACCTCATCCAAGATGGCCGCCAGCGGGGAACATGGTATAAATATTGGACCCTATGGGAAAAGACATTCAAAGATCTTCTTCTCAGAAACTAGTAGTCCAATTAGAACCAAACTAAGTCACAATGGTCCTTAGATGGTTCTTTCCAAAAAAGGTATCCGACAGGTCCATACCTCATCCAAGATGGCCGCCAGCGGGGAACATAGTTTTAACATTGGACCCTATGGGAAAAGACATTCAAAGATCTTCTTCTCAGAAACTACCAATCCAAATATAACTCAACTTAGTCACAATGGTTCTTAGGCAGTCCCTTCCAAGAAAGGTATCCAGCAGGTCCGTACCTAATCCAAGATGGCCGCCAGCGGGGAACATAGTTTTAACATTGGACCCTACGGGAAAAGACATTCAAAGATCTTCTTCTCAGAAACTACCAGTCCAATTATAACCAAACTTAGTCACAATGGTCCTTAGATGGTCCCTTCCAAAAAAGGTATCTGGCAGGTCCGTACCTAATCCAAGATGGCTGCCAGCGGGGAACATAGTTTTAACATAGAATACTATGGGAAAGACATTCAGAGATTTTCTTCTCAGAAACTACCAGTCAAATTAAAACTAAACTAAGGCACAATGGTCCTTATATGATTCCTTCCAAAAAAAGGTATCCGGCAGGTCCGTACCTCATCCAAGATGGCCGCCAACGGGGAACATAGTTTAACATTGGACCCTATGGAAAAAACATTCAAAGATCTTCTAAGAAACTACTAGTCCAATCAAAACTAAACTAAGCCACAATGGTCCTTAGATGGTCCCTTCTAAAACAGGTATCCCGCAGGTCTGTACCTCATCCAAGATGGCAACCAGAGGGAACATAGTTTTAACATTTGACCCTTTGGAAAAGACATTCAGAGATCTTCTTCTCAGAAACTACCAGTCCAATTATAACCAAACTTAGTCACAATCGCCCTTAGATGGTCCCTTCGAAAAAGGTATCTGGCAGGTCCGTACCTCATTCAAGATGGCCGCCAGCGGGAACATAATTTTAACATTGAACCCTATGGAATATACATTCAAAGATCTTCTTTTCAGAAACTACTAGTCCAATTAGAACCTCTGCCCAAATTTTTGAATTTTTATTTGAATTGTGGTCTGAATGTTTTAATTTCAGCAATATGTATTACCTTGATTATAAGGGGANATGGAAACCAAAAAAGAACACTGTAATTTTAGGGAAAAAAGTATTCTGCTAAATTTTGTGTTTTGTTTTTCCTATTGGAAATGCCTTTTATTTATGTCAGCCATGGTCCAGGTGAGTGATACAGGCTCTTGAGAGCCTCTTGTTTAAAAACGGGAGGGGCTACAAATACTTAACCCATCCATCCTTATGTGCCAAGGAACATTGTGTAAAAGTGCCAAGGAACATTGTGTAAAAATTTCATAAGAATTGATTTACTGGAACTTAAGTTATTGACCAAAAACAAATGTGTCTACAGACAACGACGACGACAACGACGACGACAGCGTAATACCATTTTACGACCTCAATTTTTTTTGCGGTTGTATAAAAACATTGCTGCCAACAGGAAACATAATTTAACAAAGGACCTTTTGGTAAATCCTACAAAATGTAACAAAGTCAAGTAAACTTTATAAAAACTAGAGCTGTTGCCGAATGGCAGCCAGTTAGGCCCCCTGCTAATTGAACCCTGAATCAATAAGGCAAGTGTAGATTTAAGAGTGTGTGGACACAATACAGTTGTTGAAACAGTATAATTGTGGACACTATACAAGTATGGACACAATGATGGATGATATACCTCCCCATTTTTCAAAAACATATTCAAAGAGGAATTGTCTCCCCTTCAAAATTTCGAAGAGCAACCATATTACTTGATGCACATCTTCAGGTGGTATACTACAACTGTGTAACATTTCATCAAAATCCAAGTACCTGTTTAAGAGGACATACGCTGACGAGGTTTGTTCCCCCTTTTTTTCCAGAGATTATTCAAGGATGAATTATCTTCCCTTCAAATTTTCCAGCAGCAACCATATAACTTCATTCACATCTTCTGATGTTGTACTACAACTCTGTAACATTTCATCAAAATCTAAGCAGCTGTTTAGGAGAACATGCAAGGTGCATGGACAGACAGACAGACGGAAGGACGGACAAGACGATTCCTATATACCCCAAAACTTTGTTTTCGGAAAGGGGGTATAATCAAGTGTTGAAGATCTTTTTTTTTTTCAAAAATTACTCATATCAGCAAGGTTAGATGTAAATCATAGCCACCAGCGGAGAACATGTTCTATCATATTGCCCTATGGAAAAGATTTTATTTGAACTTGTTAGCTCACCTGGCTAATGCCAGGGTGAGCTTTGCCATCACTTTGCGTCCAACGTCCGTTCGTCCGTCATCCGTCCGGCGTAAACTTTTCATTCAAAGATCTTCTCCTCTTAAACTACTGGGTCAATGGGAACCAAACCTGACCAAAATAGTCCTTGGATGGTCCCTTACAAATAATTAAGCTGTTTTCAGGTCCGCCTGATATCCAAGATGACCGCAAGCAGGAAACATAGTTTTAACATTGGACCCTATGGGAAAACACATTCAAAGATCTTCTTCTCTGAAATTACTTGGCCAAACTTGGTCACAATAGTTCTTTGGTAGTCCCTTACAAAAAAGCTGTTTTCCAGTTCCGTGCAATATCCAAGATGGCCGCTAGCGGGAAACATAAATTTAACATTGGACCCTGGGAAGACCCTTTCAAAGATCTTTTTTGAAACTTCTTAGCCAATTGGCACCAAACTTGGCCACAATAGTTCTTAGGTAGTCCCTTACAAAAAAGCTGTTTTTCAGGTCCATGTGATATCCAAGATGGCCGCTAGCGGGACACAGTTGGATCCAACATTGGACCCAATGGGAAAACATATTCAAAGATCTTCTCTGAAACTACTAAGCCAATTTGCACAAAACTTGGTCACAATAGTCCTTGGTTGGTCCCTTACAACAAAGCTGTTTTTCAGGTTCGCGCAATATCCAAGATGGCCGCCAGCGGGAAATATAGTTTTAACATTGGACCCCATGGGAAAAAAAACACATTCAAAGATCTTCTTCTCTGAAACTACTAAGCCAATTGGCACCAAACTTGGCCACAATAGTCCTTTTGTGGTCCCTTACAAAAAAGCTGTTTTTCAGGTCCGCACGATATCCAAGAATACATGGTTTAACATTGGACCCTATGGGAAAAGACATTCAAAGATCTCCTCTGAAACTACATGTATTTAGCCAATTGAAGCCAAACTTGGCCACATTAGTCCTTTGGTGGTCCCTTGCAAAAAGGGTGTTTTTCAGGTTAACACGATATCAAAGATGGCTGCCAGTGGGAAACATAGTTTTAACATTGCACCCTATTGGCAAACATGTTCAAAAATCTTCTTCTCTGAAATTGCTTAGCCGATCGGTACCAAACTTGGCCACAATAGTCCTTGGGTGGTCCCCTGCAGAAAAGATCTTTTTTCAGGTCTGCACTATACCCAACATGGCGGCAAAAGGGGAACTTAGTTTTTACATTAGACCCTATGGGAAAACACATTCAAAGATCTTCTTCTCCGAAACTACTGGGCCAATGGAACCAAACTTGGTCAAAATAGTCTTTATGTGGACCCTGAAAAGAAAAATGTTGTTTTTTTTTCAGGTTCCCACTTTATCCAAGATGACTGCCAGCATGGAACATAGTTTAACATTGGACCCTATGTGCAACACTAACAGAGATCTTCTCTCCTTAAACTAATTGGGCATATTGGAACTATAGTTTAATTATATACATGCATATGGGCTCTTTAACATAAAATGTCTAAGTTAATCAAGGACCAGGTGAGTGATACAGGCTCTTGAGTGTCTCTTGTTTTTTTCCCTTACGCATTTTGTCAGGCGAGGAATTCAGGTTTTGTCTCTTCCACATGAGGTTTCATTATCAATGAAGTTTTAATCTTGTGATGTGTGGTAGAGTTTTGTGCTCTCTATATTTCTCCATTGATGGTGTAAATATTCATATTATCTTTAAAATTTAATATTTTAGCTTCCTTATTTTTTTATTCTGACCATCTGTATATAATGATGTCCGTTTTATTTGCCAGATATTTTAACATTAAACGGTGTATAGATTTTTTTGTTGGACAACAGATGACAGTGTTTTGCCCATTATTTTTATAATTGTTGAAGATCTTTAATCCATGGTTGTAGGGTCATTGACATTAAGAAAGTGAATTCAGCTCAAGCTGGAACTAAAGGCCCTATTCTAGAGTTATTAACCCCTCTCAACTTTCATGAAAAAATATTTTAAGTTGAATAATTTAGGTACTCCAACAAGCAAAGTTTGATTATTTATCAATTTTCATTCAACAAATAATAATGATGACATGATGCATGAAGATGCACGTAAAGATGCATGTAAAGTGTTGTATTTAAATAACAACTCATACTTTTCAACTGCAAAGTTTCGAATAGATATATGGATGCACGTAGGTGCAGGGCAATTTCACTTTTGCTTGTTTTTGCAGTTTACTTGAATTTTCGACATAGTTAATCTTAATTAGTGGTCAAAGCGCCATAACTCCAAGTAATTTTGAACCAGTACCTCTTAGTAGAAGAAAAGAAATACCGGAAGTGGACAAATTATAATTTTTTTATTACGTTAATTTATCCTTAATCGAAATTGTTTGGATATTAAATTTCTTATTATTGAAGCAGATAACTATCTTTAACATTTAATTTTTTCATTGAAGTACCTAAAATTATCTCCAATTCCAGTCTTGAAAAGCAACCATATTTCATGTGATATGCATGTACTACAACTGTGCAAAATTTCATTAAAATCCAGTGAGCCATTTCTGAGGATATGGACTGACGAGGTATGTCCCTTTTTCGTTTTAAATTATATAAATTATCTCCCATTGCAAATTTTGATCAGCAACCATTTCACTTCATGCACATCTTCAGCTAATATACTAAGTTTGTGTAACATTTCATTCAAATCCAGTGAGCCATATAGGAAAACGTGCACTGACATATTCCCTTCTCATTTCCACAAAGTATATTTTGAATATCTTCCCTTCAAAATTTTGAATAGCAACCATATGGCTTCATGCACATCTTAAGGTATTATCATAGAACTGTAAAATTTCATCAAAATTCAATGAGCCATTTAGGAAGACATGCCCTGATAAGGTACATCCAAATTTTTCCGGAAAATATTTGAATATCTTTGGACAGAAACCATATTTTAAGATTGTATACTACAAATGTGTAAAATTTCATCAAAAACCAATAAGCCGTTCAAGAGGGCATGCACTGTCAAGGTGCATGGACATATGCACAGACAGACTGATATGCATAATGGATCCCAAACTTTGTTTGCAGGATTATAAATATACCACCTTAACCAGGAGGGAGTCTGACTGATTAAGGCAGTTATTTTACACTTTTACACTATGTTCTACATTGATGGATTGCATCAAACTTCATCAAGGTTGGGTGTAAAAATTCAAAACTTGCAATTCATACCTGCTAAGGTTTTTCTATCTTTTACTTCTGATCTGACTGATTAAGGCAGTTATTTTACACTTTTACACTATGTTCTACATTGATGGATTGCATCAAACTTCATCAAGGTTGGGTGTAAAAATTCAAAACTTGCAATTCATACCTGCTAAGGTTTTTCCATCTTTTACTTCTGATCTGACAAGCATGATCTAAATTAAATCCTATAGAAAATGGTGGAAACCACATTCAGTTTAGGTAACGAAGAGATTTACCCTGTTTTCTCATCATTTTAAGCCAAACATTCTCTGCTAAAAGTGCCTTTCTTGTATCATTTATACTTTTAAACTTTTAAAAATCTAAATGGCACCAGGGTGCACAAGCCGAGTTGCAGTTTCAAATATTATGTGACAAAGTCAATGTGGAGAAACAAATATCTCTAAAATTGTCTATCAATTATCTTTCCTACCTAATATCCAAATTCTAAGAATTCAAAAGGGTCAAGTTTCATGTCTTGACATTTCAATATATAAATCAATGAGACCTCATCTTTGAACTGATTACAATTTCTACAATACAGGAGTAGTATATGGGGACAGTTCACCGCGCATTTGAGGTGGTGGTGCTGTGGTGGTGCCGGAAGTGACATCACCGGAAGTGACGTAGACCGGAAGTGACGTGACGGAAGTCACGTGACCGGAAGCGGAAGTCACGTGACCGATGTATGACATGTCAACATTGCGCATGCGCAACCGGAAGTAGGTGTGTAACTACTATAAGTAGCCATATTGACCGGAAATGACGTGTTGGAACCACACGTGACCCTGCAAGGGTCACGGTTGACTTTATTGGAGCGCACATGCGCGACCGGAAGTGGGCGTGTATCTACTGTAAGTAGCCAGGTTAACCGGAAATGGTGGGTTGAAAGAGTGCATGACGCCGCAGGGGTCATGTATGACCTTACTACAGTGTACATGCGCCACCGGAAGTGGGCGTAGCCCCAGTTGTTAACCGGAAGTCCAGAATGTTCTTTCATTATTCCCCCTTTTCCCCCTTTTTCAATGGTCTTCTTTGTATTTTCTTCCCTTTTCATCCAATTTCTACACTAATGTCCCACCTTTTTAAATTTTGTTATACCTTTTCCACCCCTTTCCAATGTTGTTCTCTGTATTTTCTCTCTTTTTCATCCAATTTCTAAACTAATGTCCCACCTTTTTAAATGTTGTTATACCTTTTCAACCCCTTTTCAGTATTGTATTTCAATCCAATGTTAAGACTAATACCCTTTTTATTGTTGGTTTACCTTTCCC
>MJUU01067294.1:91699-119073 GCA_002080025.1 Modiolus philippinarum | reverse complement strand
CAGTAAAAGGCTTGACACAGTAATTAGATGGACACAATAAAGAGCTTGGACACAAACTATGGAAAATAAAAATCAACTTTTTGATCCTTAATAGCTCTGGAACCATATGAGCTATGCAAAATCTGTTGGCTTACACCTGAAAGCCTACTTAAGGAGAAATCCAATGAAAAAATTCCAATGAAATTCGATGACAAATAAAATTTTAAAGTAACTAATTTGCATATTTGCAATTTTGACCCTGTTTGGACCCTTAGAGCTTGGAAATATTCCAGTTCTGCTGGCATACTACTAAAAGCTTGTGTCAAGAGGAATTCAAAGAAACAAACCCCACTAAAATCAGATAAAAAATAAAATTATTTTTTTACATAATTTGAAAAAAAATGCAATTTTGTCCCCTTTGACCCCCTTATAGCTCAGAAACCGAAAGAGCTATGATAAATTTGTTGACATACTACTGAAAGCTTACAACAAGATTATTCCAAAGAAAAAATACCATCAAAATCTGATGAAAAATAAAAATTTTAGGTTATCTTCACATATGCAATTTTGGCCCCGTTTGGCCCCTCGTAGCTCGGAAAGGAAAGGAGTTTTCAGAAATCTGATGCTTGATCGCCATGTTAATTTTTCATAGGAATCCATTGCAAAAAACTGCATCAAAATCAGACTAAAAAAAAATAAAAAATTAAAATTTTTGAGATTCACCCCTTTTGGGCCCCATTTATCTCAAGAACAGTACATGCAGCGTGAAATCCGTTTTACATATTGCAGATTTGAAATTTCCTCATTAGCACACTGAAAGAAACCCCATCAAAATCTGATAAAAAATAAATATTCTACAGCCAAATATATGAAAACACCAAATTTGGCCCTTTTTTGGCCCCTTTTTTAAAAACGGGCAGGGCCACAACTACCAAAACAAGTCAAAGTCTTTTTTTTTTTGTGCCAAGAAACATTGTGTTAAAATTTCATAAGGATTGATCACCTAGAACTAAAGTTATTGACCAAAAACAAAAGTGTCTACAGACGACAAAGCCGACAACGACGACAGCACCATACCATTATACGACCTCAAATTTTTTGCAGTCGTATAAAAATACAAAAATATTCCTTCAATATAAAATTCAAGTTCCCTTCAATTTTCTGTACTACATTTGGCCATGATTCTTAACTTTTACATAAAATTCAAGCTCTCATCAATTTTCTTTACAAAATCTGACCATGATTCTTAACAAAAGATACATTCATTAAGAGCATTATATCAAACAGTGGCAATTTTCCTTACAAGCAACCAAGACTAAATACGATTACTATCCATTGAAAATTTAATGGTCTAATGATCACATAATTTCTCTCTGTTTTTTCCATTGTAACGAGTAATACTTTCCCAAATTTTCTTTTTTTAAAAATATAGAAACATCTTAACCTAATTTTTTTTTAATCATTCACATTTGTTATGTAATTTATGATGAAACATTGTCTGTGTAAAAACTTGAGGTTCCTGCCAAATCTCAAGTCTCTTAGATCTCTGGATTCAATAGAATATCATGTAACCAGTGATACATTTTTGTGTATATACTCAGATGATATGGTATTTTGATTGTGTAAGCCAAGTAATTATTAGTTAACACATAGGAGAGAAGACGTTTAAATGTCTTTGCATTTGAGTTTAATGTTAAACTTTATACCTATCTGTCGATCATTTTGGACAAGACTCAGACATGATGATCATAACTGTAAAGCCATTCCTGAAGCTATCAAACCATTTGCATAAAAAATTTCAGTGCCTGTGTTGAATTTTAACAATTTCTAGACTTCTTTTCATTCCGAGTGAATCAAGTGTTTACAGCTTGCATAATGATATTAAACCTTGCAGAAACAAAAAGGCCTTCAGGGTTATTGAAATTTAAAAGTCAGTCAAGGGCACCATGATCTATTCTAACAAGAATCTAGAAATGCCTTATAGCAGACACTATTGCAAGTAATTCATGACCAGTCAAACTTTTACTAAAATAAGCTATTATGGTATCTTTGTCATCCTGTATTTGAGATAATACAGCTCCTATTCCAAAGGAACTGGCATTGGTGTCTAAAATTTAAGCTTACTTGTTGTCAATGTGGGTATCTGAAAATTAGGGCCTACACAAGACAATTTAAGTATGTCCATTGCTGACTGACACTCTCATGACATTTAATATTTGCAACCTTTTCTGTCAACTTTTGAAGGGGTCTGCCTATTTTTGAAAACCCTTTATATACATTATTATGTACATGCAGTAGTATGAGCAGATTTCAACAAAACTTCTCACTGGCCATCTAATATTCCATTGGCATATTTTCCAATACAAAACAACAGTGACCAGTCGAAGATCAAGAGGTATCTTGCAGAATGTCACTGATTGTATATAGACGTTGCAAATATTCATGTCGAGATGTTTATTCTTTCATCTCACTCATACAGTTTAATTATCACATCTAAGATGTTTTCATCCAGTGACAAAATCAGAGATTCTACTGGCATTCTTATGAAACAAGTGCCTGTGATGTTGATGGTATACACGAAAATACTAGAATAAACTCAATAATTTGAGAGCTAAGTTGAAAGAAAAACTTTTCCCATTCAGTTTTAGCCACAGATACCTTGCAGATGACCTTTCTTAAGAATAAAATGTAGGAAAAACTCATTTTTGATTGCTCATATATACAATGAATGAAAAACTGGTTGAAATTCTGCATTCAAATAAAATAAGCATGATAAAAAGATATATCAAAATAAAAATGGCAGAAGAGACAAAAAGACTGTGGAGTTAATATGCTTGAAACTGTCATTAAAAAGATGCCTATGGTTAAACATGTCATACAATATCTTTCTATGATAGTGGTACATTATGCAGACGTATTCGTTTCACAGATCATTTTACGTGGCGGGACGCATCGCATCGCTAAAAAATTTGCCCCTACTATCACTAAATCCTGGGGAGAACACTTCACTCTACTTCATTTCCTGTTTTCATGCACAATAATTTGACTCTCATGAGTTACGCTTAAACTAGAGCTGTCGCCGAATGGCAACGAATTATGCCCCCGCTAATTGAACCCTGAATCAATATGGCAAATGCAAATTTAAGTGTGTGTTGACACAATACAGGTGTTGAGAGAGTACAAGTTTGGACACAATAATGTGCCTCCCCTTTTTCCAAAATATATAAAAGGGAAGTTCTGGGTCCGAAAATCAACTCTGTGGGTGCTAGGCAATCTTCCTGTAAAGTTTCATCCATTTTGAGGCACTTTGAACTTTCACGCCTTTTTCCAGTTTCCATGGCAATGGCAGCCATTTTGAAAATTTTGAGACCCAAAATCATTTCTATGGGTGCTAGACATCCTTCTTGTAAAGTTTCATCAAATTTGAGGCACTTTGATTTTTCCCCCCTTTTTTCAGTTTCCATGGTGACCATGGCCATTTTGAATATTCCAAAAGATATGTGCATGAACATCTACTTATTGTAAGTTAGATTCTTTTGAAGTAGTTGGAATTTGTTTGCAAACTTTCTAAAAAAACATGAATAGTTGCGTTTTTCATTCGTACGGATGGACCCACGAACAAACGGACGAACGGACGGACAGACAAGGGTAAAACAATATGCCCCCCGACTTTTCGTCATGGGGGCATAAAAAAATGGTTGAACCCGCTTAGACCCAATGAGACCCTCTACATTGTCTTATATTATTTATCCTGATTTTAACTTGTTCAGTAAGTAATGGAATAAATTTTCAATTTCATTGTTTTCAAATAAATAAATATTTGATTAAAGGTTGTAGATGAAAAATAATTCATTGTATGTACAATATAATCTATGAATGATACCAAAGATGCATACAAATATTGTTGTAAATATTGTGAAATTTTGCTCTAGCAAAGTTATGATATTTTTGGAAATATTACCTGTGAATAAACTCCAAAAAGAATGTAGCACCAAGAATGAAGAAGAAATCGACCAACACTAATCTGTATAATTCATTACCAACTTTAGTTTCCCAGCACTGAAAAAAAGCAAAAATACATGTACATAAAACAATATTCAGTACAAAAAAAATTCTCTAGACTATAGTAAGACCATGGAAATATAAAGCAGTAATGCATCTGGACCATATTTGACCACATCATCATTTGGTGAAAAGAATGAAAGAAAGAGATGTTTTTCCAATGTCTCCTGTAGTTAAAATCTGAGCATATCATACTATAAATATATTTAAAACTGGAAAGAAAGAAATTTTTTCCCATCTTTGAATTTTATATTTAGGAGAGATAATCAGAAGTTTGCCATGATAAATGAAAGCATTACTGGCAACATAAGAATTGAAAGCAACAATGTATCTACTAGTTAAATGAAACAGACTGAAGTTTAAAATAGCTATATTTGCCAGACTGATGTCTGAATAAGTTATCTGTACAAAACAGGTGACTGAAATAAGTTATCTGTACAAAACAATTGTCTGAATAAGTTATCTGTACAAAACAAGTGTTTGAATAACTTATCTGTACAAAACAAGTGTCTGAATGACTTATCTGTACAAAACAAGTGTCTGAATAAGTTAACTGTACAAGACATGTGTCTAAATAAATTATCTGTACAAAAAAAAGTGTCTGAATAAGTAATCTGTACAAGACTGGGACTAATATATTAGTCCCAGTACAAGACAAGTGTCTGAATAAGTTATCTGTACAAGACAGGTGTCTGAATAAGTTATCTGTACTAGACAGGTGTCTGGATAAGTTATCTGTACAAGACAAGTGTCTGAATAAGTTATCTGTACATGACAGATGTCTGAATCAGTTATCGGTACAAGGACAAGTGTCTTAATAAGTTATCTGTACAAAACAGGTGTCTGAATAAGTTATCTGTTCAAGACAGGTGTCTGGATAAGTCATCTGTACAAGACAGGTTCTAAATAAGTTATCTGTACAAGACAGGTGTCTGAATCAGTTAACTGTACAAGGACAAGTGTCTAAATAAGTTATATGTACTAGTCAGGTGTCTGGATAAGTTATCTAAACAAGACAGGTGTCTGGATAAGTTATCTGTACAAGACAGGTGTCTAACTAAGATATCTTTACAAGACAGGTGTCTGAATAAGTTATCTGTTCATGACAGGTGTCTGGATAAGTTATCTGTACAAGACAGGTTCTAAATAAGTTATCTGTACAAGACAGGTGTCTGAATCAGTTAACTCTACAAGGACAAGTGTCTAAATAATTTATCTGTACTAGACAGGTGTCTGGATAAGTTATCTGTACAAGACATGTGTCTGGATAAGTTATCTGTACAAGACAGGTGTCTAAATAAGATATCTGTACAAGACAGGTGTCTGAATAAGATATCTGTACAAGACAGGTGTCTAAATCATTTTTTTTTCAATACTTACAGTAACAGAGCTAGGTAAACGTCTAAACCAGAATGAAACTAAAATACCCAACAAACTTCCTTTCAACAGCATAACTCTGAAAATAAAAATATTGTTATACAATGTAGTATTTAAATGTCACATTTTGAAGTGAAATACAGGGGTATTCTGAATGATAATTTTGAAGTCAAATCAGGGGTATTCTGAATGATAATTAATATATTTAAGAATTTGATCATACTTATACTTAATAAATGCATAAAATGTTACTTAAGGTAGATTGACACTAATACACGGCGCGTTCGATTGGCGTATTTGGGAAACACAAGTCTGATGCGGAATTGACTGGATTTTCAAGCCAGAATATTCCTTATTTGGCCTTTTCATTGTGAGGTCAACATACACTTTCCCGCAAATTAGCTCCCTTTTACCATAAATATTGTCTGTTTCATAAACTATATAAAATATTTCCCTTAATCAAACGGTGACATATAGATTTTATTAGCTCAACTTAAAGCTGAAATGTATACCTCTGAAATGTCAAAAAAAAATTATTTCATATGAAAGCTAAACAATAAGCATGTTCTCACAGTTCCCTATATATTCTTTGTAAATATTGCTGAAAAATACTGAATTTGGCCTGACTTTCAAAGCCTGATTACAGGAAAAGATGATCAGTGACATATCATTTTTATTTTATTTTTTGACCAAATGGGCTAAGAACTACAAAATATCTTAAAATAAAAAAAAATCTGTCTGATATTTTTATTAGTCTCGAACTACCTTAAGGAATGGCTATCATTTAATTTGTCACTAAAAAATAAACTGCAGAACCATTATGTAAAATGTGAAGTTTCAAAAACTAACTTAACGAGTCCATAAACCCAAAATAAATTATAGTCAGTCCTTATGATTTAATTTAATAAAATTAAAAGGCTGAAAAAATTGAATTGTTTTCCAAAAATTTTCTCAGTGATGTCATGTAAATAAGGACATTAGATTTACTGAAATTAAACCTTAAATTTTTTCAGCAATTAAAAAAATTCTTACATTCAATGTTAATTTTTTTTTGTACAACTTCAGTATTTATTTGATTTACACACTACTTCGTAAATTCTTCAATAAAATGCAAAATTTTTAAATAGTATGCTCTCAATTCTTTTCAAATTAAAATGTAAGGCCCAATCATATGCTTTATATTAGAGAAATGTATTTATGTATGTGGATAAGCTTGCACCTACATGTTATCGGGCTTTCGACAGCTATGTATTGTAAAACATCATCCTGTGAGCCAGAATATGAAGCACAGGGGCGAGTGAGCACTAGCAAACAAGCCCCAAACTTCATATTCTAGTGAACAGGGTGATATTTTACAATACTTCAACTGTCAAAAGCCCAATAACTTTTTTATCATCCTTAATTTTGTATTGTAAATTGTAATTTTGGAACTGACGTTTCAAATTCTCCAAAAGTTGCATGGGAAATTCGACTTGCATGTCAATCTCAACCTTTAACTTATTATAAGCACCATAAAACATGTTCTGTGGGTTTAAATCATTTTATCAGTGAAGGTTTTGTCACAGGATGAATGTTTCCACCAAACTACTAGAAATAATGCTGATTTTGAATGTTGCAGCAACCTTTGCTTGTTACCATACTCTAAAACGTTCCTGGGAGTTTTATGACATCATAATATAAAAACCTGTAAGCTGTGCAAGATATATCAGCGACCCAGTTTCTGACCTTTAGTTTATCTATTTATGTAATTTTGATTCTGTTTTAAATACCTAATCGGGAAGAGCAAGTGTAATCAATGTTTATTTTTATCAGTTTGATTTTGTGTGAAAACTTGCAAAAAAGTTATTGCCTTTCAAACGTTGGGAGAATCGCTTGATATATCCAGGCCAACCGGATATGGCTATTACGGAAGCAATAACCATAAGAAAAGATGATAATTACACAGATCTAATTTCAGATGAGTAAAGCATCTTTTCTCATTCTAGACTGATTAAGTTGTCATTTTATTTCCAAAGAATACCTGTAAACATAATATTAAATTACCTAAACATGCCAATATAAAGTTCTGTCTTTGGTTTCTCATAACTTTCCAGAGAACCAATTCTGGCAAAAATAAATGGGAACACAAGGTGTATGGCAGATATACATAATGGCATGGTCAGTTCACCAAGTATAGGTACTTCACTCTGTAAATAGAAAAGTTAAATGAATCAGTGGCCTTAAGTTCTAATATATCTGCTCTATACTGAATTTCTGGCTAAAGGCATGTTTCACTAGTTTACCAAGATCATTTTCTATAATGAGACAGTCAGTATATAAATGCCAAATGTTAGAAAAACTAGAAGAGCAAAATAATAAAATCAGTACATGTATCTACTAAAGTGAAGATACTGTTGGGACCAAAACCTGCCTTTTGCCCTTTGGCCTTTT
The DNA here is from genome assembly GCA_002080025.1 of Modiolus philippinarum. Lineage (NCBI taxonomy): Eukaryota > Metazoa > Mollusca > Bivalvia > Mytilida > Modiolidae > Modiolus > Modiolus philippinarum. Next base: position 111,225 of record MJUU01067294.1, on the reverse strand, counting down.
TCATTGAAAGAGTTATTTGTAATCTTATGAGTGCTGAAAGACCTTGCAATGAAAAACAACTTGCAACATCACAGAAATTCCTTACACAAAAACAAAAACTCTGTACGATACATGAATATTCTATCTCACGAAGGCATACTTCTATGCTCCTCAATTTTATTTTTCTATTATTGCAAATATGTATGAATTTGTAACAAGAGGCTCTCAAGAGCCTGTATCTCTCACCTTGACCCTGGCTTACATAGACAGTCTTAGTTAACAGATCTAAATTAAACAATGATTCCATTTTGCTAAGTGGTCTCAGTGGACAAGACCTTTGAAAATTTTCAGTTGGGTCCAAGTTTAGTTCCTTTTTCTGCAGGGGACCATCCAAGAACAATTGTTCAAATTTGCTAAGCTGTTGAAGTGAAAAGGATCTTTGAAAAGTCTACCCATAGGGGCCAATGTTTAATTATGTTTATTGTTGGCATCCATCATGCATATAGTGCCTGACCTAAAAAGCTCCTTTTTTGCAGGGGACAACCTAAGTACTAATATAGACAAGTTTAGTTCCAAATGGCTCCGCAGTTTCCGAGGAGAAAGTCTATGAAAGAGTTTTCAAATAGGGTCCAATATTAAAAGAATGGTCCCTGCTGGCAGCAATCTTGGATAAAGCATGGTCTGAAAAACACTTTTCTGTAGGGGACCACCTAAGCACTATTGCAGCCAAGTTTGGTTCTAATTGGCTAAGAGGAGAAGTTCTTTGATTTTGTTTTCCCATAGGGTCTAATGTTAAAAACAATGTTTCCCACTGGCAGCCATCTTGGATATAGCTTGGACCTGAAAAACGCCTTTTTTGTAGGGCCACCTAGGGACTATTGTAGTGAAGTTTGGTTCCGATTGGCTCAGCTGTTTAAGAGGAGAAGATCTTTGAATGTGTTTTCCCATTCCGTCCAATAAGAAAACAATGTTTCCAGCTGGCGGCCATCTTGGATATAGTGCAGACCTGAAAAACACCTTTTTTGTATGGGACCAACTAAGGACTATTGTAGCCAAGTTTGCTTAAAACAGGCTAAGCAGAATCGGAGGAAAACATCTTTGAATGTGTTTTCCCATAGGGTCCAATGTTAAAACAATGTTTCCTGCTGGCGGCCATCTTGGATATAGCGCAGACCTGAAAAACATCTTTTTTGTAGGAGACCACCTAAGGACTATTGTGGCAAAGTTTGGGTCCAGTTGGTCCAGAAGTGTCAGAGGAGAAGATCTTTGAATGAAAAGTTTGCGCCAGACAAACGACAGACAGACAGACGACGGACTCAAAGTGATGGCAAAAAGTCACCCTGGCATAAGCTAGGTGAGGTAAAAACAAAGGAAAAGGTTAACAGTTTTGATGGTCTTCTTGACAGAAAGTATCACAGAAAGTGTCCTATCCAACTAATTAAGACACAAATGTGAAACAAAATACTGAACAAGTCTACCTACAATGTCAAAGATATTTTACCCGTGTTTTACCTTTGTACTTATGAACTTTGAGAAAAAGGCTTTAAACCCAAAAATTTGATCAATCTTTTTAAAATTTCTTTATTTTTAACTTTTAATTCTTTCTTCAGTGTAACTTTTTGTGTTCCAGATTTTAAATACTGACCCATTTTAACAGCTCAGATATCCATATAATTTTACAGTTGGATACAAATGAGATTTTTGTCTTAATTTTCAAAAAACAGTAACGGTATAAGTGGTCATTTTCAAGGGTATTAAATTTTCACTTAATTCCCACCTACTTTAAACCAACTTATTTTTGCAACAATCAATTTTTCCTGTTCTTCGTAAGGTGCAAAATATTGTGAAATAAATCTTTCCAACAGAAATACAAATGCATCATAAGAAAAGACAATCAAGAAATTAGTCACAACAAAGTTGCAAAGGAGAAATAAAACACAAAATCAAGTATAAGCAAAATAAGTTGGTTTGGAGTATTCTAATAATGCAAAAAATTGCATACACTGAAATACAATTCATATGAGACTTTATACACTATACAATAATAAAGCATATATATCAATCTTTGCAAGATAAAATTTTAACAATTTTGAAAGAAATCATAAAATCTGCTCCTCGCAAAAATAACTATCATACAATATCATGCAACAGATCATTTTTATCTTCTACCTGAAAATGTTCCTGTGTACAAAACTGGTTGATGTGTTATGAAGAGAGAGATTGTTATCTCTGATTGAGAAAGACAACAGTTAATGACAGACAGGCGAGTTGAGGTGAGGAAAAGATTACAGATGTGAAATGATGGCAAAAACTCACCCTGGCTAGAGCCATGTGAGCAAAAAAACAAGATCTTGACCTATTTATTGCTGAGAAAAGGTAAGAGGTTTACAGGATCTTATTACTGAGTGCCATGTTCATTTTTTATAAGGAGACCAAATTCAAACTAAGAACTAGAAATGTGTTTTTGATACAAAAACAAATGTCTCCCCAAAATACATAACTCCGAGAAAAATTGGCTGATCAATCCAGCCAGACAATATGCAATACTAGGCATGAAGATCAACAACCCTGAGAAGTTTGGTTGAAATCTGATAACAGATTTTGGAGAATTAGCATCCACAAACTTAATTGTATCAAAATTCTATGTCAAAAAAGGCATAACTCCAACAAAAATTGGCCCATCAATCCAGCCAAACAATATGCACAACTAGGCATGATGATCAACAATATCCTATAAAGTTGGGTTGAAATCCATTGAAAAATGTGGGAGAATGAGCATCCAAAAATTTAATCTATCAAAATTCTATGTCAAAAAGGGGCATAACTCTAACAAAAATTGGCCTATCAATCCAGTGAGACGATATGCACAACCAGGCATAATGGTCAACAATCCTGTGAAGAAGTTTGATTGAAATCCGATGAAAGATGTAGGAGAATTGATGTCCACAAACTTAGTGACCGACAGACAGACTGATGGACAACAGACGGAAAAGACAAAATCAATATGTCTCCCCCTTGAGGGGGGGGCATACTGTGGAAGTACTTTTATTCGTGGACATCAATTTTCGTGGTTTTCACAAATATCATAATTTCGTGGGTACTTAAATTCGTGGTTTCAAATTCCATACATTAAACATCTATGGAAAAAATGCATTTCGTTAGGGACTAAATTTCGTGGTTTAAGAGAACCACGAAATCCACGAAAATTGGAACCCCACGAACAATTGTACTTTCACAGTAATTAAACTTAAGGCTTAGAGACTTGGCCTGAATAGCTCGCCTGACAAGATGCTTCTCAGCCATCCCAATGCTGATGACCAAAAATATGTTTCCCATTTGGTCTTATGTCATGCTAAGTTCTCCACTAACAGCCATGCTTTGTTAGGTCCAATTAAAATAATTCATCTTAGTAAAGGACTTTCTATATGTAATTTCAACAAAGTTTTGTTAAAATTTGCTCAAATGGAGAAGAGGTGAAAATGTGATTTTCCCATATGGTCCAATTCTATACTTTGTTCAGTGCTGGCAATCTTGTTTATGGTCTGGTCTAAATAAAATGACAAATCTTTGTAAAGGACCTTCTCTACATCATTCCTGTAGAGTTTAATTGAAATTGCTTCAGTGGTTATAGATGAAAAGATGAAAATGTTTGAGGGGGGTATAATGATTCCTATATACCCCACAAAACTTTGTTTGCAGAGGGTATAATACTTTTTGTAAATGTTTGAAATAGAGGCTTGCCGGATTTTTAAACATTTGAAAATTTATTTAACAAGATATGAGAAATTTCATAAAACATGTTTAAGTTATAGTAGAAAATGTTTCTCTCATGACATAATGTAAAATGCCAAGGATTATGTTCCGAATAGATTTTGGCAGAAAATTCCACGTGAGTTGTTCTCTCACTAGAGACAAGAAATATGAAAAGATGAAAATATGATCTTCACCTACAGTCAAATGTTAAACTATGTTCCAAACTCGCGGCCATGTTTTTTATCAGTTCGGAATTAAATGAGCAATCTTTGTAAAGAACCTTAAATACATCATTCCTGTAATGTTTGGCTGAATTTGCTTCAACAGTTTCAGATAAGAAGATGAACTGATGATTTTCCAATAGGGTTCATTGTTAAAATTATATTCTGTGCTGGCCACAATGTTTGTTATCGGATTCAAACGAAATGAGTAATCTTCATACACCATTCCTGTAAAGTTTGGTTTAATTTGCTTCCGTGGTTTCAGAAGAGAAGATGAAATAATGTTTTTCCCATAGGTTCCAATGTTAAAGATATTGGTGACAATGTTTTTTAATCGGATCTGCCCCAATATGAGCAATCATTGTGAAGCACCTTCCATTGTAAAGCTTGGTTGAATTTGCTGCAGTGGTTTCAGAGGAGATGATCAAAATAAGAAAACTAATGACAAGTGATTACAATAGCTTACACTAACCCTTTGGGTTTTCATGATTTATCAACATGATAAAATTAAAGAGCACAAACAATGAATGAACTGTACCATAACATACTATATCCATATAATTTTGTGGTCTTATATAGCCACAGGAATTCCACTTGGGTATTAAAAATTCTAAAACAACTTTCTAAAATGAAAATGATGTATATTAGTTGTTAAACAAATATTTCATTTCAACTCCTGCATGCACACCGTCTGAAAATAGTGTTGTTAGGTCATGTTGTGCAAAACATTTGTGAATTAATAAACAATCCCTTTTTTCCACGATAATTCATTATGTGACATACCCAGCCTGTTTTCTTCAATAATGAAACAAAATACTAAAAGTAAAGCATCTTTGTAGTTATTGTATATATTGTTTAATTGTTATAAAAGCTCACCCAAACCCATGTTTCTTAGCCAGTCTTATTTTTTGGATGAAAGACAACTTCAAATCAGGAATCTCAAAAAATTATTGTGACATGGTTTGACTACATTTAGTTTAGTAAGCAAGATTAGAAATGATCATCTAAAGAGCCTGCAAGTCTAGTTTGATTGTTTATCCTGGCCTCATTATTTTTTCATGCAATGTAAATTAGTATCTGAAATCATTATTCCATAATATGGAATAGTATACTGGGGATTCATCATATTTTGCTTGGTATTAATTTTCATGCTTTTTGTGGGTTCAGTCAAACCAGAATTTAAATGTCCAACCTCAGTCAAACCAGAATTTAAATGTCCAACCAAATGCATATTTTCCAATTCTTTATTAATAGTTAACTGTAAAATATCAAAATCATCAAAACAGTAGGTTTTTTTTTGCTTTACCAGGAAAACTGAAACCAAACAAAAACAAACAAATCCACAGTACATGGAATGTTGGAAGAAATAGCTTGAATAAATTTTCATGTGAATTACAGTTTATTGTATACAAATTCATACATGCCATTAAAGACATACAATTTATGTCATGAAGTTTTATCAATGGCTATTCAAGCAAAATATGTATTGAGAGGTTGAAAGGCAGATGGGTGGAGGGGTTTATGAGGAAACTTCACATATTCATTCATTGTGGGGGGTGATGAGGTTTCAAAAGGTGCCTCCAAACCTTCCTTCCAATACCTCTAATGTAATTTGGTCTAAGTATACTTGATAAACTATATTTTTAGAAGTGACACAAGTAACAACATCTAACACATGACATGATTTATAAAATAAATCAAATCACAAGTTAAATGTACTTTAGGCAAACTGTGATTTGAAAGATCCAAGTTACCAAACCTTCAGACAAGCTCTGATATAAGATGTAATGACCAGTTTTCAAGTTAAACATAATATAGCAAGGTTTGTTCTCAGATGTATTAGATCCAGTTACAAGTTAAACATAATTCAGACGAGCTCTGATATAAGATGTAAAAATTCCAATTTCAAGTTTACCCCATAATTAACACAAAAGTAGACCCTAATAGATGTCTTGCCCGTCCTTGCTTGACATTTGAATTGATGTTTTAAACAATAACTAAACATGCTCACTAAACTGTGACACTGACAAAAGCTATATAGCAGGCCATTATATACTACCCAAGACCAACCCATATACAAAATATCATTAACCTACCACAAATACATACTGAGAAACTTAACGTGGTTACTAGACCGTGAAATTGAGGTCGAGGACAAAAGTCATATGCCAGACTGACATGTACTACCCAAGACCAACCTACATACTAAATATTATTGACCTACCAATTATAGTAATAGATGATTTGCCAGTTACTAAAGTTCTTGTCAGTTCTAGTTAAATTTTGTGATTTTTGGTCAAACCTTCAAAGGGAAGTTACTCCTACACCGGACAAACAAACATTAAACATGCACATTGTTTTAAAGTACGGTCTTCGTGCTTAGCCAGTCTGGACAAAGTAATTACCTACACAATATTCATGAGATTCTGCAGTAAGTTAGTATATTTTCGAATTTTTAATACTTTCTTAATCACTGAGAAGACAGTTCAAGTTAGTCCAGTTGTTTATTTTTATTACTTAAAACAAGTAGCACTTGAAAGCATGGCAAGCGCTTTTGGGATAGGGTTTTGAATTGTGTTGCTGACTAAACGTCTGCTAAAGATTAAACTTTAATAATTTTTTATTAAAAATGCTTTATTTTTTTGGTTGGTTTTCACAAGCAGGGAACCATTCTGTCCCCTTGAGATTTGTCAAAAAGTGACCTCCCTTTTGGGTTTTGCTAAATTCATTCTGTTGATTGCAGAACTGGCAAATGGTCTATTGAAAAATGGACTTAACCAGAGAAACTTAACATGGTCACTAGACCGTGAAATTGAGGCCAAGGACAAAAGTCATATGCCAGACTGACATATAATACCCAAGACCAACCTACATATCAAATATTATGGACCTACATCTTATAGTTATTGAGAAATGGACTTAATCAGAGAAACTTAACATGGTCACTAGACCCTGAAATTATGGTCAAAGACAAAAGTCATAGGCCAAACTGACATGTACTACCAAAGATCAACCTAAATACTTAATATTATTGACCTACCACTTATAGTAATTAAGAAATAGACTTAATCAGAAGAAAACTTAACGTGGTCACTAGACCATGAAATTGAGGTCAAGGATGAAAGTCATATGCCAGACTGACATGTACTTCCCAAGACCAACCTACATACCAAATATTATTGACCTACCACTTATAGTTATTGAGAAATGGACTTAATCAGAGAAACTTAACGTGGTCACTAGACCATGAAATTGAGGTCAAGTACGAAAGTCATATGCCAGACTGACATGCATTACCCAAGACCAACCTACATACCAAATATTATTGACCTACCACTTATTGAGAAATGGACTTAATCAGAGAAACTTAACGTGGTCACTAGACCATGAAATTGAGGTCAAGGACAAAAGTCATATGCCAGACTGACATGTACTACTCAAGACCAACCTATATACCAAATATCACCTACAGTTATTGAGATATGGATCTAATCAGAGAAACTTAACGCGGTCACTGGACCGTGCAATTGAGGTCAAGGTCACATGATTTTATGTCCGTCAGGTAGCACTTGATTAGTACTACCACTGGACCAAATATGATGTTTCTACATCGCCGTGGCCGTCATACTTTGTAGGCCTATGTCTCACTTTCTGTGACTTTCGTCGCGGGCGAGACAAAAAAATCCTAGATTCTCATCCACTTTTTTTAAAATTAGGTGTGGGCAGAGTATAATATCTCTATTTTTTCATTTATGTCACTCTCCCTGTATTAAAGTAAAGAATAAGAGCTTGTGATCCATATCAACCCTTACAAAATCAGTTTACTAGTCTTAGACAGAATTTCATAACTGGCAGGACATTCAAGTGATCTTAATACAAATGAAAAGAAGCACTGTGAAATAATGAAAACCAATGCTGATATTATAGTTTTGTCACTGGGAAATAGAGACTGGCACATTTATAGCATTGCAATATTGGAACAGAAATTAAAAAAATTAAGAAATCGTAATTTTCAAAAATAAAATTAGAACATAGAAAGCAGCCACAACCTGCTAAGCTCATATCGTTGCATAGCATTGTCACATGTTGCACATGTCAGTAAATAGGAATAGACTATAATCCTTCTTTTTAAAAGATTCAGTCATGCATAAAATGTAGTTCAGATAGCATCCAAAGCAGTCACTGTAGTCATCATCCCAAAATGCATCATACATAACAATATGGTGGATATGGGATATGTCAGTAAGCGGGAATGGACTTTAACCATTCTACCTAACCAAGTCCCTCATGTGTAAAGTGTAAGTCACAGACAGCATCCGAAGCATGCATTGTGGATGTCATCCCAAAATGCATACATAACAATATGGTTGATGTGGAAAACGTCAGTCAGCGAGAATGGACTTAAACAATTCTACCTTACCAAGTCGCTCATGCGTGAAATGTAGGTCACAGTCATCATCCAAAGCATGCATTGTTGTCATCATCCCAAAATGCATCATACATATCAATATGGTGTATGTAGGAAATGTCAGTAAGCAGAAATGGACACAGTAAGGAATGGGCTCCCTTCTTCCTACATGGACGCTGACGCTAGGGGTATCACATTAGCCCCTCATTTGATGAGCTAAACATGTGTAAAGACACAGATATAAAGTTTCTACAACGAGAAATAAGTTGATTATGAAATTTCTCACAGCAAGTTAAACTATATCTGTCGCCCCGCTAATTGAACCCTGAATCAATATGGCAAGTGTAAATTTAAGTTTGTGTGGACACAATACAGTCGTGGACAAAGAACAAATGTGGACAAAATGATATACCTCCCCCCCCTTCTCTAGAAAATATTCAAAGATGAAATATTTCCCCTTCAAAATTTCGGACAGCAACCTTTATGCACATCTTCAGGTGGTGTACTGCTATAGTGTAACATTTCATCAAAATAGTAATGGTGCATTACATGATACCCCGCCACATTTCACAGAATTTCTACCTTAAAAGGGGCATAACTCCAGAACTATGTATACCACTGAACCAAAACTTATACTTGGCCTGTGTTTTAGGGTGAATAATTTTTATACCAAGTATATAATTTCATTCACAAGTTATGAGAACGAAACCCTAAAATGTGCAAAATTTCAAAGTTTCAAGGGGCATAACTTCAGAACCCCTTGGAACTCTGAGCCCAAAATCAATCTTGACCTGAGTTTGTAGTAAACAACTAACATACCAAGTTTGAAGACCTTGTGTTATTTCGTTCACAAGTTATCAGTTGGAAACCCTAAATTTCGAAAAATTTCAAAGTTTAAAGGGGCATAACTCTAGAACCCCTTAAACCTCTGAACCCAAAATCATACTTGACCTGAGTTTTGTGGTAAATAACTTCCATACCAAGTTTGAAGACCTTGTGTTATTTTGTTCTCAAGTTATTAGTCGGAAACCCTAAAATTCAGAAAATTTCAAAGTTTCAAGGGGCATCACTCCAGAACCCCTTGAGCCTCTGAACCCAAAATCGAACTTGACCTGAGTTTTGTGGTAAACAACTTGCATACCAAGTTTGAAGACCTTGTGTTAATTCCTTCACAAGTTATCAGTCAGAGACCTTCGGGGGACGGACGGATGGACACACGACTGAGGGTATCACATAATACTTCGCCACTTTGTGTGGCGGGGTATAAAAATCCAAGCAGCTGTTTAGGAGAACATGCACTGACAAGGTTCGTTCCCCCCCCTTTTTCCAGAAAATATTCAAAGTCAAATTATCTCCCCTTCAAAATTCTAGACAGGAGCCATATATCTATATGCATATCTTCAGAAGGTGTACTACAACTGTGTAACATTTCATCAAAATCCATGCAGCCATTTAGGAGAACATGCGCTGACAAGGTTCATCCCCATTGCCAAATAGTATTCAAAGACGAATTATCTCCCCTTCAAAATTTCAAGCAGCAGCCATAGTACTTCATGCACATCTTCAGATAGTGCACTACCACTGTGCAACATTTCATCAAACTCCAAGCAGCTGTTAAAGAGAACATGCGCTGACAAGGTTCCACCCCTTTTTCCAGAAAATATTCGAAGTCAAATTATCTCCCCTTTAAAATTTCAGGCAGGAATCATATAACTTCATGCACATTTTCAGGTGGTGTACTATATCTGTGTAACATTTCATCAAAATCCAAGCAGCCCTTTAGGAGAACATGCACTGACAAGGTACATGGACAGACAGAGAGACAGAGAGACAGACAGACAGACAGAGTGATTAATATACCCTCCAAAACTTTGTTTGCGGGGGTATAATGATTCCTATATACCCCCAGGACTTTGTTTGCAGGGGGTATAATAAATTTTGCAAATGTTTGAAATAGAGACTTTTTAAACACTTGAAAATTTAATTAACAAGATGTGAGAAATTTCATAAAACATGTTTAAGTTGTAGTAGAAAATGTTTCTCTAATGACATAATGTAAAATGCCAAGGTTTATGTTCAAAATAGATTTGGCAGGGAATTCCACTCGAGTTGTTCTCTCACTAGAGACAAGAAATATTTTTATCGCATCGGTCAGGCATTGGTTAATTTTGCTAGAAATTAGGGAAACCATGCCAACAAATTTATTGCAATAGCTATATAGTTTCAACAACGAGAACTAGTTGATATGAAATTTATGAGTTTTAATTTTGCAAATGTTTGAAAGTTTTAAATATTTGAAAATTTATTTGACGAGATGTGAGCAATTTAATAACTATCATGTTTCAGTTGTGGAAACTGTTTATCCAATGACTGGACGAAAAACACCAAGGATTGTATTCCATATAAAATTGCAGGAAATTTCATGAAACTTGTTCTCCTTTCTAGAGAGGAGAACAAATGTTTCCACACCGTTCAGGAAATGTGAAAACTGAATGGAAATTAGAGAAAAATGAAATCAATCAGGCATAAAATAAGTTCTCTGTCACTGAATTGTGATGGAATCAGGAAGTACTGTTTCTTTTGAATGTTTAATAAATATTACAGATGACTGTTCAATAAATATTTGTTGAGTGATGTACCTTAATGATAATATCAAACTAAAGTTACTAAGGCATAGTGTTTAGGTCAGGGTATAGAATTATCAATGAGTAATGTAGTACATATGGAATATAGGACATTTTGTTTTTGATACGGACTTTATCACGGCCAGTATCAAGTGAGCCCGTTAGGGCGAGCTTGATGCGTTATGCCGTGATAAAGTCCATATCAAAAACAAAATGTCCTATATTACTTTTATCGGTAATTCACAAAATGGGAAATAAAACTCTATAAAAAATTGAAATAAGCTTAAAATTTTATTTTAGTTTAGTTAATCTATTGTTTATTGCAATAATTTATAGGCATTCTACGTTCAACGTATTATGCGTATAAACACGACAAATAGTACAAAACATGACGTCAGCATAGCAACCGGAACATGACGCCTTCACAGTGACCCGATATTTTCGTGATAGTGTTCAGTTTGGTGATACAGAGAATATCAGAGGAAATTCATACAAATTACCCATAATTACTAATATAATGTGTAGTTGTTTTGATAGGTGCTAAAATGCAAAAAATTAATGAAGTCTTTCAAGCATAAAATGTAGGTCAAAGTCATCAATGTGTCCATAAATTGGGAAGTTCTCAAGGTAATTCATTTCATAAAACATTACATTGATATGTTTAGTAGCTTTTGACAATTGGATTTAAAACACAAAATTTTATTTAAAGTCACTCAAACTTAAAATATAGGTCATAGCCACTTATTGTCAATGATTTGGGTAGCACTCATCATGGCAATTAATTTAATGAAATATCATTGTTACCAGTATATTATGTTTAGACAAGGCTCTGGTACAAGATGTAGAAAGAAGAGATCCAATATCAATGTAAAATACTTTAAGCAAGCTCTGAACTAAGATGTAATAGACCTGATTTCAAAATTAGAATATTTCAGACAAGACCTAAATTTACAGATGTAACAAATCCAATTTCAAATTTAAACATTCTTCAGATCAAGTCAGACAAGTTCTGATCTGAAGGGTAAAAGACGGAGAGCTGTAATCTGAGTAGACATACATCAGACAAAATCTGATCTAAAATGTAACACATCAAATACAGTGAACAAAGTTTCATATGCCTCAGATAAGTCTTTGATCTAAGATATAATACATTAGAACTTCGATGACTGGAACTGCAATAACTGGAACACCACGGATGCCTTGAAGCCTTTCTACAGTCCCTTGGTTCGTATTTTAACATAGTTCGACTTCAATATCTAGAACACCCCTTTGGCTCAAATTGTTTTCATCCATCCCTATGGTGTTCGAGCCATTGAAGTTCGACTGTAGGTAAATTTCTGATCTAAGAGGTAATATATCAAATACCCTGATCCAGTTCAACAAAGTCTTTTCTAACGACAAAGATCATATTCCAAGAACCAATTAAAAAACATCAAATAAGTTCCAATATAAATTTGAATACCCAGATCCAAGTAGAACATACCTGAGATAAGTTCTGATCTAAGATGTAATAGATCAAAAACCCAGATCCACCAATCATACCAAGTATGATGAGATTTGTCAGAACTCTAATGAAGAACCATTTACAATGGTAAGACATTTCCTTCTTCTCTTTCTTCTTTGTACCAGCTAAATATTCCTACAACAAATATATTGAATTACACATTACGGATAAATATATTTTCATTTTTGAAAGCATCAAATGACTTACATCTTATATGATGTCTGTTGATCAAATTTTAAATATATATATTTTTTTTTCATGAATAAATAAAGATTAATATTTTATTGCCTGATGTTTCAGTAAAGATCAGGATATCTTCATGAGTATAAGAGATATTGTTTTTAACTAGAGTTGAGCACAGAAAAGTGAAAGGAAAAGATGTTGAATTTGTTATACCAGCCAGTAACAGCCCAATTTTTAATTTATATATTGTATATCTTAAGTATCTACTTCTTCAGCAAAGTAAAAATAGAAACCTCTGGAAACCTGTACTATGTGTGCATTTTCAGTGCTATTTGAGTGTTAGTTTCATCGTGACATTGTGTATTATATTAAGTGATGGTTATAATTGTTGCATCACAAAAATCAAAACTTCTAGTTGGTAATTTCACCTTGGAAGATGAGGTCGTGTAATTCAATCTCTCTCCGTACACTACCATGTATGGAAGAACATAAATGGCAGTTTCCAGCTACAAAAACAGATTTGGGATGCTAATGAACAGTATTTTGCCATATCAATCGGTTTTCCAGCTTTGACAAAAGAGCTGTGATTAGTTCACTTGCACATGTCTTAATAAATTAACTTGGCAACTATCCTATTTTATTTTGGTGATGCAACAATTGCAACCATAATCGAACATTACAAATATTAAATTGGATAAGATATTGCTTTAAATGGATTTCTAATATAGAAAATACTATAAGACGTAAATATAATAAAGATTGGAATTAAAATTACACATCTTCATCTTATCTTCTCTCACTTTGTTGTACTTGAGAATGATCAAATTTCTTAAATTTGTGCAACATATCCTGACTTGTGTTATGTTCTTTATGTGTTAAAAAGTCCTTTTTCAGTAGTATACAGTAAATTTTCCAAATGAGTATACAAGATCCTATATTAACCTTTGATTAAATGCAAGTACCTACCCCGGTATTTCATTCATGAAATCAGGATTAAAGAAGAAGAGAAATATATGATGTGTATTAAGCAGAGTTATCCTCATCTGAGTATACCTTCTAATTTGATCAAACAATTCTCTGTCTTATTTGTGTTTAAAATACTTGTAAGTGGACAAGGAACCAGACTTGACAGGAAACCTGCTTTGTTCAGGCATGTACCTAGTCTTATTAACAGTCAGTTTTGATGAATCATATTATCTGTTACATAAATGTTGCATTAGAATTATTTTTCGATAAAAATCATCATTTCAGGTTCGGTCATCCATCTTTGGTATACTGGATCATGTGCACTGGCCATATGAATTGAATTTATTTAAAAAACTGTATTTATATACAGTAAATTCTGAAATTTTTGTGAAGTTTTAATGTAGCTAGTGTTTATAGGCAATAATTCAACTTTGCATTTCAGCACTGTAAGCATATAACTTGCATTCATTCAAAAAGTAATCGTGATGATCTGCCAAGTTTTTTTTCCAAAATTTTGAAGTACACATGTATGAAGGGACATAGCTCCAGAATTGATTTCATTTCTGAATCCAAAATGGAACTTAATCTAGTTTTGTGTTCAAAAACTTACATACCATGTTAAAGACAGTTTGTAGTTTTTAGACCACAAAATATTGGTCATAATACTTTGGAGGACAGACAGACAGAAAGATTGAGGCTCACACCGATGGGTATCACATTATACTTTGAAACTAAGTGTGACTAATATAACCTTAATTCCGAATTAAGAGCAATATGAAACAAAAATACCTTCATCTCATTATAAAAACTTTTATGTTTCAACATTTGAGCATCTTTTGAAGTGATGTTATAATCCCATCCACAAAACACACGACTAACATTATAAAAATTAGCTGTACTGCTTCCTTCTACATAGTTCTTCTTGTAAGATTTGGATATACTGCAAAATACATTTGATGGTTTAGGTACAACATCTATTAGATCATAAGTAAAAGAATGACATTTCAGACAGACTGTCTTATATATATACAACACTGGAAGAACTTACTGCCATCATAGACAGAGATATTTTTTTAACAATCAGAGCTACTGACTTATTTTAGACGGAACAAGAATACTATCAATTATGTAAATGACCAAAACTTTACTAGCTTGAATGACATGTAAAAATTTACAAGACACACGTATAAATGTGTTAAGGGAGTATGAGTGTCCGAAATTTTGTACATGTAATTAGAATTAAAATTCCGACCTATTGTTTTGAAGAACTTTGCTTATAGAACAACATAAGCCAAAAATTTTGAAAATCCATGCAAGGTTTTTTGAGGTATAAGACGTCAAAATCTTGGCAGGAAACGGTTCTCTCTAGAGTTTTCCTTCATTTTCCATTAGCTGTATGGTTGCCATAAAATATATGAAAATGTAATTGGAAGTTGATATAAACCCTAACCCTAACCCTAACAGTTAGGATTAGGGTTAGTAAAATTTTGTATACTGTCTATTTTATGCATGATAAGGTGACATATGACAAAGAAAATATGATCCATGGGCAAAAAAATTTAACCCCGTTTGAGTGGATAAAACCTGAGGATATCGAATGTTTATGAAATCTGACGCTCATACTCCCTTAATGTTAAATGGAAAAAATCTTTGCAAGAAAAAGTAATAACTTAAAATGTATACTACTATTTCATTTATACAAATGTAAGATACAACAATTTTTAGGACTTCTATCTTGATTTAGATGTTGTTTTTTATAATATTTTTGTTTTTAATTGGTCTTTTTATGTATTGAACTAGCTGTTTCTGGTTGTCAAACGAACATGTTTATAGTGCTGATCTTTGTGTCAACTAAATTGTCACTATTTTAGGATACTCTTAGGACATCAAAATTGTAAACTGCAAAATATATTTTGAAAATGAAAGTGTAAAATGGTATGTGGATGATAGCAAGAAATTGTAAAACTTTCAGTATGCAAAAACAATTTAAAGCAGTTGAGAGAAATCACAAAATCTGATATTCTACAAAATGACCATTTAACATTAAATTACAAGATTAATTTACCTTAAGGCCAAAATAAATAGACACAGAATATAATACCCTCCACAGGTCAACAGATACGCATACTTCATATCATATTTAGTTTTGTTTGTTAATGGTACAGCTATCCTCTGGTCTGTATAAAACCCGTAGTACAGTTCTGTATCATCAAACCAGCCCTACAACACATTATAATATTATAATTATCTTCTCTAATGTCATATTTAGTTTTGTTTGTTAATGGTACAGCTATCTGCTGGTCTGTATAAAACCTGTAGTACAGTTCTGTATTATCAAATCGGCCCTACAACACATTATATACAGTATATCCTTCCGGATCAAGTGGATTACGATATTTCTCCAGTTCGAGATAGTTAAATTTGTGATTTTCAACATGCGAGCTTTAGAGAGCAAACGGAAGGATATATTGTTTCTCCAATGACTTAATTGTGTTTCAGGTGCATATGCAATGGCTCAGCACGGTTGTCAACGTTTGCCACGCTCTCTGAAAGCCTAGTAACAATGACATCACAATATACTTTATGAATGAAAAGAAACGTTGCAGGAAACATCACGCAGAAATTTAACCAATGTGTGGATTAAAAACAATATGTATTTGTAACCAACTGGGTTAACACGCTAAGAACTGGAGAAAATATTATGATTATCTTCTCTAATGTCATACAAGATAGTATCTTCCCCTTTGGGGTCCAAATGGATAATAAAGGGCTACGCCGAGCGCAGCATGATACGACCACAGCATGTCAACCACTGAAATTTCAACAAAAGTAATTTAAAGTGAATGTGGACACAGTAAAGAGCTTGACACAATAATTAGATGGACACAAAAAGAAGCTCGACACAGTAATTAGCTGGAGACAATATAGGGAAAAAATCAACCCTTTTGATCACTTACTGATAAAAAAACCGAAAGAGCTTTGCAAAATATGTACTATCAACTAAAACTTTACATCCATAGAAATTCAAAGAAAAAATTTCCATCGAAATCGGGTGAAAAATAAAAATTTGACATATTTAGAAAAATGCATTTTTGGTCCCTTTGACCCCTGATAGCTCAGAAACGATAAGACCTACACAAAATCCATTGGCATACTACTGAAAGCTTAGATCAAGAGGAATCCAAAGAAAAAAATCCCATCCAAATCTGATGAAAAATAATGATCTGACATATTTAGAAAAATTGCATTTTTGGCCCCTTTGACCCCTTCTAGCTCGGAAACGGTAAGACCTACACAAAATCCGTTGACATATCCCTGAAAGCTTAGATCAAGAGGAATCCAAAGAAAAAAATCCCATCGAAATCCGATGAAAAATAAAAATTCTACATAATCTGCAAATTCGCAATTTTGGCCCCTTTGACCCCTTGTAGCTCGGAAACGGTAAGAGCTACACTAAATCTGTTGACATAGTACTGAAAGCTGAGATCAAGAGGAATCCAAAGAAAAAAATTCCATCGAAATCCCATGAAAAGTAAAAATTCTACATAATCTGCAAATTCGCAATTTTGGCCCCTTTCAGCCACTCATATCTGGGAAAGGAAACAAGTTATCATAAATCTAATATTTGAGCGCCATATTAATTTTTCACAAGGAATCCATTGAAAAAAACTGCATCAAAATCAGATTTAAAATAAAAAATTTATTTTTTTTTTTAGATTTGCCCCTGTTGAGCCCCATTTATCTCGTGAGCGGTACATGCTATGTAAATCCGTTGGCATCTAGATTGGAAATTTCCTCAGGAGTACACTGAAACAAACCCCATCAAAATCCAATAAATAATAAAGATTCTACAGTCAAAAATGTGAAAACACCCAATTTCACCCCTTTTTGGCCCCTTTTTTTAGAAACGGGCAGGGCCACAATTACCAAAACTAGTCAAAGTCTTTCTTTTGTGTCAAGGAACATTGTGTTAAAATTTCATATGGATTGATCAACTAGAACTAAAGTTATTGACCAAAAACAAAAGTGTCTACGGACGACTACGACAACGACGACAACCACAACGACAACGACCACAACGACGACAGCACCATACCATTATATGACCTCAAATTTTTTGCGGTCGTATAAAAATGTAACATTTCGACAAATTATTTGAACCAAAGAAATTCAAGTTATTTCTTTGTCTTGAAATATGATAGCTTCAGTTTATATCACAGAGAAATGCATTTTAAGCAATAATGAGTCCACATTCTTTTGGTCAAGTATAAAAATAACATGTACAAAAGTATCCTACAACTAAAATTCAGATTTGATAATTACAAAATATTTTCAGGTAGCTCTTACTCATCCAAAAAAATCTTCAGTTTTTTCAATGCCCATTACTGAAGAGTCAGTAAAATGCCTCTAATCGTGAATTTTTTTTCCAAAAAATGTGTCAAAGCTTCAAACTTATTATTATTAAACAAATACATATAAAAAATTTCAAATTTGGACAATATATACAGGCCATATTTCTAAATAGGGCTTTGCTGAACACAGTAAGATACTACTGCAGCAGGTCAACCACTGAAATTTGAACAAATGTAGTTTGAATTGAATGTGGACATAGTAAAGAGCTTGACACAGTAATTACATTGTAGATGGACATAATAACGAGCATGACACAATAATTAGCTGGACACAAACTACAGGATGAAAACATACCATTATACAACCTCAAAATTTTTTGCAGTTGTATAAAAGGATACTTACTGCTCCAGTGAGAAATTCTTCTCCCGTAAAAGATACATGTTGTGTTGTAATATTTGGGTTCACGTAAGTCGTGTTTTCTGGTTGGTTATATCTGTACAAAATCTGTGGTACAACCACAAACCCAAAAGTTAAAATAAACACTGGTATATTGAGTAAAAAGATCCATTTAAGAAACAGGAAATATGACGTAACACCTGTACCAAAATGTCCTTCTACTTTCTTCATCAAACTTTTCCATAACTCTAATGAATATGCAAATTCTTTCATATTGTTTTTAAAATGTATCCATGTCTGAAAGAAAATAAAAGCTTCAAATTACATTTCATATCATTCACTTAACCACAAACATTATAAGTTAAAAATAATCTGTGTAAATTCATTTGTAAGATTAAGAAACAGAAATCATAATTTCTTTCAGAAATTTGAACTTTAAACACAAAATTGTATCAAAATTTATAGCATTTAGAATTCTATCATTTATGAAACAGCAAATAATTCAAAATAATACGACCAGAAATAAATTTAAGAGATTTATTTCAAACAATGCAATATCCATGGAATTATCATAATGGAAATTTATGGCATCAACTTACCATATACATTTTGTATATCTGAGAAACTTACCATGCCAAACCGATATTTAATGTGCTTCCAAGTTCCTATAGTTTTGGGTTGACTTTTTTTCCTGCTAAGAGTCCTTTCTTTCCTTGTCTCTGATACTTTATGTCTGAATAAAGAAAGTACTGGTAACTAAATATAGCTATTTTATTTATAAACATGACATAAAAAATGTAGCAAAATATTTCATGTCACATGTTGAGCTCAGAGGATTAGATATAACAATGAATTATGAATCTAATGTGGAACCTGTCAAACCTGAGACTGAAACCGATTTTTAAAAATATGAAAAATGTGTTTTAGAGATATTTTTGATCTTCAGCATACCAAAAAAATTATCCGGTCAGATGGCTCATGCTTGGGGTCTTCTCAGAAAAGAAAAAAATCTACCGATTTCAGAAATTGGAAATAATCCTGGAAATTTCCATCGATTGATACAATGCAGGATTATTGAAATATTACACTGGATGAAAAAATATGAGTTTATGAAGCATGTAATAGGACAAACAATTAAT
>MJUU01067294.1:65351-91561 GCA_002080025.1 Modiolus philippinarum | reverse complement strand
ATGTATATTTGTGAAGAAATCAAAATATGAAAACAATATTTGTAAACTAAATGTATTGTAACAACTTTTGTTCCCCAACCTACCAATTATCTAGCAAACTAAAAAAAACTCAAAATCCGTCTCATTCACCAAAGCATACAAGCATAACTACCATACAAAATACCAATTACTTAATGTAAGGAAAATCAAACAAAACAGAATTTCCCATACTTAATTTGTCTTTTGTCTGATAAATGTTGAGATGACATTCCCCTTAGAATTTCATTTGTTCTATTATCCCCATCAAGTTCATCCATAAAATCATCATTTCTTGTCAAAGATGCTGCCAAATCGTCAGTAGGTCTGTGACATAATGATCCTCCAAGTGAACGCTTTCTCTGGCTCTTCTTCCTAATCCTGATAGATTTACCAGTATCACCTATCATCCTGTCTGTAAAACAATGTTATAATAAAATATACATTTAATTCTAACAGATTTATTTTTTTTTACCACAATTTCATTCCCTGTCACCCTCTTTTTTTCTACATTGCATGAAAATATCACCAAAACTTATTTCAAGAAACATAAAATGTTTTATCCACATCAGTTCTTTAATACACTTCTTAGTTATCACTTCTAGTTTCTACATGGGATGCAATGTCTAATTCCTCCCCAGAAAAAAAGTAAGAAATTAAAAAATGAACAAATAAACAAACATCCCCACTCATCAAAATTTTCAGAATGTTGGATGAGTATCTAAAACCAAGATTTAAGTGACAATAAATGACTAAAGTGAATTTAAGGAGGGTCACTCCTCAAATGTATTATATCAATGATTTAAAATTATCATTTTTATTTATTAGAATATGGATCATACGTCATTTTAAGCAAAAAATATTAATAGGTCAGTGTTGCAGTTTTTGAGATTTAAACGCCTGAAATTTTGACAAGAAACCAAACTTCTCTAGATTTTTCATTCACTTTGCACTAATGTAATCAAGCCTTGAAATGCAATGAAAAGTGGGGGTCAGTGTGCAAAATTTTCTAATGCATCACACTGGATAAAATAAGAGAATTCTGAAAGTCAGAGACAGTCTCAAAAACCTGAGGAGTGACCATCCTTAAAAAAAATTCTTAATGCAGTGAATTACTGTACCTATTAGCTTTCTCAATATTCAGTAAATTTACTTGTATGAAGTATTATCTTTAATTACTTTTGAGGAAAAATTTACTAATTCTTTATTTAAATATTTGTTGAAACTTCAATGTTATCTGGAATAATGTATGTTTATTTTTGTCGCTGCATTCAAATGTCTAGAATTGAGTTTTTTAAATGTAATCTACAAGTACAGTGGTACATATACTCACAGTTCATTATATAGATATAAACAATTACTATAAATATATATATATACATGTATATAAAATATCAATGCTAAACTCTGGAAAGAGGAAAACTTTAATAATTTGTTCATACTTATAGTGTATTTTCCTCATAAGTATATGTGGACTACATGTATCACTGACACAATTCTCAATATATATTCAGTGGTAAAACTGTTATTTTCATTTTTGGTTTTACCACTGTATGTGTTGATCCAGACCTACCGTTAGTAAAATAGCCAACTTTTGTGATTCCACAATATCACCCTTACAACAACCAACCTCGATGAATCAAATGACTTCATTTCAATAAAAGTATATTCAAATGCCAGACAATGCTCTCCTAACACTGACTTATTTTTCAGTAATAATCAAAGTGCATCAACTACGTACAATCTACTATTACAGACAGAAAGATAGATATCCATGCATGTAAAAGTTATTATTTTGTGTATATTTGTATGTGTTTTATAAAAAAAAAATGCTAATGTGATCATAATGACATTCCTGTTGATTTTTCTAAACATATTATCTTCAGACATAGAATAAATTCCATCAGAAATTATACCTTCACATTTAGTTTCATCCGCTAAACCTTCCAGATCTAACATGTCTAAAAAATTTAATCAGGACAAAATGTAGTGTCTAAAACATGTAAATGAAATTTGGTCTTTACTACAGACTAACGTAAGAACTTTTTAGAGTTTTGTTATTTGTAATCTAATATAAAACAGAATGTTTGTTTTCAATATATGTAAAATTGACAGTAAGACTTTTCAACTCTAAAACTTCTTCATGTGTGAAATTAGAGTACACTAAAGTTACACTGTATGTCTGTAACTGAGCTTACACCGAAAGTGAATAAAATTAAAATTTGGCAATGTATTACAGTAAATACACAGTTAAACGTTTCTAAAACAGCCACTTTGAAAACTGTTCGGAAAAGAGTTTGGTTTTAAGATTCTGAATGCTTATCTTAAGAATTTGGCAAGTTTCCGGTTTAGACAGGTTTGACTGCATTTACATTGAACTAAATCTTTTATGAGAATTGGCATGTTTACAAAAGTGTAACATCTCATAATTTTTTCACCCTGACAAAATTTTTCATACAGGCTAATTTCTCTGCCCTTTCTTTACCTAATTGTCTGCTAGGAAGTTCATTAATCAGTTCTGCAGCATCCCGTAATGAACCCTGTCCATGTCTTGCCCAATGATGTCCTTCATCATATGAGTGCCGCCTATCTAAGGGAATTCTGTTTCCCATATCAATAATAACAGGATGATTCCCATCTCTTCCTATACTGTCCTCTAAATATCCTGGATTAACTGCAATCATAAAGTGATAGAAGTGTTTTTTTGGTCCAAATGACAATCATAGACTTATTTATTAGATTAAGTAGATTTATGATACAGTGTTTCAACTTGCTAACATCCAAAATAAAATGGTGCTTAAAAATTTTGCCCTTTTTGTGCATACTCTTTTCAATTTTCATGGTCTGTTTTGCCCTTTAAAATTTATTGAAAAAGAACTTATACCAGTAGCATTTTTTTTGGACAAAATGTTTTATGTATAACTCATAATAAAATTAATTTTCAAACCACAACTGAATATTTATACATTATGTATAATGCATGTACATAGAGTATGGTTTGGATTTTTTCATTTCATTGTTAGAAATTATTGTACTGTGCAATTGCATGCCTACATAATCTCTCAATGGAAACTAAAAAACTATGATACAAAACAACTTCAGTAATATTTCAGCTACATGGTGGGGAAATCAAGTTTACAGATATTATACGAATATACAACAGCTGCAAATATATTATATATAGATTACATCACAAGATCCCATTCATTAGCATATTTTATCCACTAGAGATAATTAAATCAAAAATTTTAATTGCAAGGCTTTCCAAGCATTTTAAAAGTTTTAAATTCAACTATCAAGGTGGATAAAATATGGTAATAATAAGGATAAAGTGGTGTAATCTTTTTCTCTAATGATAGATGATAAACACAAAGAATGGTATTCTGAATAGATTTGGCAGGAAATAGCACTGAGCGTTATTCAACATATGTTGAATATGAAAATTCAACAATATCTAATTGATCAGAACTGGTATAAACTTCACATATTAGAGAAACAATATTTGCAAAATAGTACCAGCACACTCATAAAACAGTACATGTGTACTTACTTTGGGACATTTCAACAGCGTCATCCTGTCTGGTCCAAGAAGGATCACTTCTACGATATCTTGACATCCTCTTATTTTCACATCAAAAATAATCAAATCATCATGATACCTACAAGTGAATAAAATTATCATTTTTGTTGTAAATAGGCAGGTATCAATATCTCAAACCCATCCCACCTACTAAAATCTAGCATTTAGAGTAATAAATAAGAATACTATTTTTTTTAATTTTTACTTGCTTCATATCTGGAGAAGAGATGTTGGAATCTCTATGTAAATTATTGCACAACATCTTTTTCAAGCATTCAAAATAATAGTTTGACTGCAATACTCTACAACCTTGAAATTAAATTATTGTCCCTTGTCTATGACCTTAACGGTCTACTTGTTCCTATTGTATAACCAATTTAGCAATTTCATTTACCTATAGATGTTATAAAATTGTTCAAGAGCAATACTAACATTCTAACAGACCAACATATATTGTAAAAAAATTTTGGAGACTTGCTATTGTTAACTAATCTAAACAATGATGGTCCTTTTGAATTTTCCAACAATTCTATTGTATATCAATTTGTAATGGCCTGGGGAGGTTTTACCTTGATCTGTTGATGAAAACAGAAACTATATATAGAGTTTATATAGTCACTGAAAAAGAAGGTACTAAATGAATTTATAAAAAATAACACCATTATAAGAATAAACATTGCTATATGCATAATGTAGAGGGATTTTAATTTTTTTCATAAATGGAAATCTTATAATTGAGTTAATTTCTCTTTGTTATATTACATGTAAAGATGACACTTTTTCAAGGTAAAACCTCCCCAGGCCATTACAGATTGATATACAATAGAATTGTTGGAAAATTCAAAAGGATCATCATTGTTTAGATTAGTTAACAATAGCAAGTCTCCAAAATTTTTTTACAATTCTATTAGTCTTGAACAACTTTATAACATCTATAGGTAAATGAAATTGCTAAATTGGTTATACAATAGGAACAAGTAGACCGTTAAGGTCATAGACAAGGGACAATAAAATATTTCTCATCATGTCTATGTGTAATTTATTATCTTTGATTTAATTTTAAAACATCATATTGTGCCTAATGGCACTACAAAGGCAAAGTGTAGTATCTCTCTCTCTCTCAAAAAAGGGTTCATCCCCACTTATTTCAAGACTGTTAACAAACAAGCATGTTTAGTTTAATTGTCATGATTATCAAACAAGGCTGGCCACATGTACATTCACATAGACTACTTGTAGACTTAACACAGTTGCACAAAAAAAAATTTAATTTGGCATCTCAGTCCACCAACTACATGTACATATAAATGCATGCTTAAGGTTTTATAATGTAAAGAGAATTTGAATATTTACAGTCACTACAATCAGACATACTGTAGATATAAACTTACCAAGGATACTTCAAATCATTTCAAAATATGTCACTGAACACCTTTTACTACATTAGAAATCTTGGTAATTAATTTCACCTGACATTTATAAATGAAGTACCTATTCATTCAAATCTTACCTGATTTTGATATTTCATTTCTGAACCCCAGTTTGTTACATGTACAAAGAAGATTCACTTCCTTATTAAATATAAGTTTACAGATAAAAAGCTTTTTTTATCTGTAAGAAAATACATACAAAGTACATGTACATGTATGTATCAATAGGATTTTAAATTGTCGTTGTGCAGACAAATAACCAGCATGGTACCTCTCTTGTACTCAGTTCCAACTTTATTTAAGTGTAAAATACACATCAATTCAAATATCTATCAATTTATTTCAGAATATCAAATTTTTGTCATTAATTATTACTTTATACTGTCATTACTTTATAGATGTTTTTATACTTTTTTCAGACAAAAATACCATTCAAACACAATGACGTTTTAGAAATATAAAAGATTCAAATACCGGTATGTTGCTTAGAATGAAATGACCATCATCTTAAGTACATAAATGCATTTTTAGTTTTGCATACAGGTATAAGAAAAAGCTTCACATATTTTTTTTACTAATTTAATTTCAGCACATACTTTTTCAATACTTCAATTTTTATTGAACAATAATTCACATTTCATACTAATCAATAATTTTCTCCTTGATTAAATTGAAATTCACATTGTCATTTTTTATCTTTAATTACTGGTAATTAAATTACAGACCAATTAATATTACCCATTTGCTAATTAAATACCACACAGCGCCATGTCACCTGAGATTTCACTTTAACTTTAATCTGTCACTTTTATCCTATGCATGTAAATACTACAAATAATTCAGAGGTGATAATCTTCTATGCAGTATTGTTACTTATCTCTGTGTATTTCTATACCTGTAAGGATCAGTAAAATATCACGCTGTTTTAACCTTACGCCAGGAGAATGAATTTATTTGTAAGTACATTGTACATGTGTTAGCTTTTTTTTTTAATAATTAGACATCTAACAATTCAATAAGGAGAATGGTCAGTCATGTTGTTTAGCTAAATAATCACAATTGTGTTTAAATATTATTGATATATGGACCTAGGTGAAAATTTAGCCAAATTCATTGATTCAGAAAATATGTATAGACCTAATACAGTCTATATCAGGACAAAATTATTTTTTCTCTTATCATTTCTATACAATTATCTCCCCTTAACAAAATGCTATACATGTATTATAACATGATAAAGGCCCCTCCTATTTTTTTCCAGCAAATCTTCTTTTTCTATTTCTCGTAAACCAGCAAGCTTATAAGTATAGTTTATTTGTCATGGTATATCAAAGTTGCTTATTCTATGTCTCTAGTAACTTTCTGCTACAGTACAGAAAGAGTGGTACAGTGACAAATCACTGTGACAGACGTGTCTCACTCTGAGAGTGGATCTAAATATCTTTTTTCCTGTTTGAGATCATTTTCTGCTCTCTTTTGTTTTGAGAGTTGTGTATAATACCACTTGAAATGCAGCAAAAATAATAACTAGAGCTGTCGCCGAATGGCAGCCAGGTACACCCCCCGCTAATTGAATCCTGAATCAATATGCCAAGTGTAAACTTAAGTGTGTTTGGACACAATACAGTTGTGGACACAGTACAAATGTGGACACAATACAAGTATGGACAAAATGATATGCCTCCCCACTTTTTTCCTGAAAATATTAAAAGACAAATTATCTCCCTTTCCAAATTTCGGACAGCAACCATATTACTTCATGCACATCTTCAGGTGGTATACTAAAACTGTGCGACATTTCATCAAAATCCAAGCAGTGGTTTAGGAGAACATGCGCTGACAAGGATCACCCCCTCCCCTTTTTCCAGAAAATATTCAAAGACGAATTATCTCCCCTTCAAAATTTCAGAAAGCAACCATATTATTTCATGCACATCTTCAGGTGGTGTGCTACATCTTTGTAACATTTCATCAAAACCGTTTAGGAGAACATGCGCTGACAAGTTTCATTCCCCCTTTTTCCAGAAAATATTCAAAGATGAATTATCTCCCCTTCAAAATTTTGGGCACCAACTATATAACTTCATGCAAACATTTTCAGGTGGTGTACTACAACTGTGTAACATTTCATAAAAATCCAAGCAGCCGTTTGGGAGAGCATGCGCTGACAATGTTCACCTCCCCACTTTTTCCAGGAAATATTAAAAAGACAAATTATGTCCCCTTCAAAATTTTGGGCAGCAACCATATTATTTCATGCACATCTTCAGATGGTGTACTACAACTGTAACATATCATCAAAATCTAAGCAGCTGTTTAGGAGAACATGCGCTGACAAGGTACATGGACGGACAGATGGACAGGGTGATTCCTATATAACTCCCAAACTTTGTTTGCAGGGGGTATAATAAAATTTGCATTCTTTGTATAGGACATTTAGTACATCATTCCTGTAAAGTTTAGTTGAATTTGCTTCAGTGATTTCAGAGGAGAAGATGAAGATGTGACTTTTCACATAGTGTCCAATGTGAAACCTAATTTCCATGCTGGCCGCCATGTTTTTTATCGGATCAGAACAAAATGAGCAATCTTTGTTAAGGACCTTTAGTACATCAATCCTGTAAAGTTTGGTTGAATTTGCTTCAGCCGTTTCAAAGCAGAAGATGACAAGAGGCTCTCAAGAGCCTGTATCGCTCACCTGGACCATGGCTGACATTTCCAATAGGGTCCAATATTAAAATATCATTTCATGCAAATCTTCAGGTGGTATACTACAACTGTGTAACATTTCATCAAAATCCTGACACCCATTTTAGAGAACATGCCCTGACAAATTTCGTCCTCCTTTTTACCAGAAAATATTCAAAGATGAATTATCTCCCCATCAAAATTTTGAGCAGCAACCATATTACTTCATGCACATCTTCAGTTGGTGTACTACAACTGTGCAACATTTCATAAAAATAAAAAATCCAAGAATCCGTTTTGGAGAACATGCGCTGACAAGGTTTGGCATCCCCCTTTTTGAGAAAATATTCAAAGACAAATTATCTCCCCTTCAAAATTTCAGAAAGGAACCATATAATTTCATGCACATCTTCAGGTGGTGTACTACAACTGTGTAACATTTCATCAAAATCCAAGCAGCCGTTTAGGAGAACATGCGCTGACAAGGTTCGTCCTCCCCCCTTTTCGAGAAAATATTCAAAGACAAATTATCTCCCCTACCAAATTTCCGGCAGCAAACATATGACTTCATGCACATCTTCAGGTGGTGTACTACAACTGAAACATTTCATGAAAATCCAAGAAGCCGTTTAGGAGAACATGCGCTGACAAGGTACATGGACGGACAGATGGACAGACAGACAGACAGACGGACGGACAAGGTGATTCCTATATACCCCCCAAACTTTGTTTGCGGGGGGTATAAAGATATCTCTTACAGAAAAAATGTTATTCAGTATCACTCTCGGAGTGGGACATGTGTATCACAGTGATTTGTCACGGTAACACTCTTTCTGTACTGTAGTGTAACTCATTATGAGATTTTTCTTAAGCCAGTCTTAATAAATACGTATACCCTCTTTACAGAAAAATGAGTCGCCCCCAGGTTGTTAATCATGCATAAAATGATAAGAGTTTTTTTTTACAGAAAGTATCAAATAATCATAATTTCATCATTAAACATACATTACATTTGTCCCAACATTTCTTTCTCATATTCAAATTTATGTTAAAAGCATTGACAATCTTGACCTCCTGACTTTTTATGTCAAATAAACCTATTGTAATCACTGATGATGGCATGATACAAGTACATGTACTTATACCCTTAGAAATATATTTTGTGTTGTTGAAAGTTTAGGTTTGCTGGGCTTTGAAATTTTGTCTCTTGTCAACCAACACAGGTAAGTCAACTGATGTTCTGACTTTCCTGTTGTGATGTTCCGATTATCGATTATAATCGATAATCGATCGATTTTCACATAAAATCGATTAATCGATTATAATTTTCAATAATCGATAATCGGATGCCAGTTAAATTTTGCAGAAAATTAAGCATTTTTCTGTCTGATAATTCTAGAGTGGGTTATAAAAAGTAATAAAATTGTTTATCAGAAGTGGAGTTCTCTTAATATAGCATACTGTTTAGAATTGTTCTCAACCAACAGGTTATAAACATGATAAATAGATATGCATTATCAAACCGACGGTGAAAATTGATATATAGTTTGAATTTTTGCAATATAACAGCACAGCAAACATGGCTAAAACTAAACTCTATAAGCACTATAAGGGTATCCGATTTTAATCGATAATCGAATCGGAAGGTACATCCGATTTTTCCGATTAATCCATTATGATTTTTGTATCCGATTCCCAACACTACTTTCCCGTGAAAAAAATCAACTTACCCTCATATTAAATGCTGGACAAAAACTTCCAGAATTACCCACGGGAAATCTGACTGAAAATCTTACTTTCCCATCATTTATTTCACTTTTCCCGGGTAACAGGGAATGAGAATTACGAAGCCCGATTTGCATATAACATACACATGACATACATGAAACAAACGAAACTGCAATAAATTTTAGTTCTGCATATGGCAATTTTGACAACTTACGTCTCTTCGTTGCAGAAAAAAATCATTTAGAAGACACATACATTGTTACCATTTATAAAAGAGCTAACAGAGACTAAATATTGAAAAGAGTGTAAAAGTAATATGCCAATGTGCATCCTAAGTGTAATCTTTAATTAAAGTAATATGCCAATCAGCAGGAATTAATGTGCATCCTAAGTGTAATCTTTAATTAAAGTAATATGCCAATCAGCAGGAATTAATGTGCATCCTAAATGTAATCTTTAATTAAAGTAATATGCCAATCACCAGGAATTAATGTGCATCCTAAGTGTAATCTTTAATTATAGTAATATGCCAATCATCAGGAATTAAATTGCATCCTAAGTGTAATCTTTAATTAAAGTAATATGCCAATCACCAGGAATTAATGTGCATCCTAAGTGTAATCTTTAATTAAAGTAATACGCCAATCAGCAGGAATTAATGTGCATCCTAAGTGTAATCTTTAATTAAAGTAATATGCCAATCAGCAGGAATTAATGTGCATCCTAAGTGTAATCTTTAATTAAAGTAATATGCCAATCATCAGGAATTAATGTGCATCCTAAGTGTAATCTTTAATTAAAGTAATATGCCAATCAGCAGGAATTAATGTGCATCCTAAGTGTAATCTTTAGTTAATAATAAAAGGATATGGAGTAATTAAAGTAATATGCCAATCAGCAGGAATTAATGTGCATCCTAAGTGTAATCTTTAATTAAAGTAATATGCCAATCAGCAGGAATTAATGTGCATCCTAAGTGTAATCTTTAATTAAAGTAATATGCCAATCATCGGGAATTAATGTGCATTCTAAGTGTAATCTTTAATTAAAGTAATATGCCAATCATCAGGAATTAATGTGCATCCTAAGCATCCTAAGTATAATCTTTAATTAAAGTAATATGCCAATCATCAGGAATTAATGTGCATCCTAAGTATAATCTTTAATTAAAGTAATATGCCAATCATCAGGAATTAATGTGCATCCTAAGCATCCTAAGTATAATCTTTAATTAAAGTTATATGCCAATCATCGGGAATTAATGTGCATCCTAAGTGTAATCTTTAATTAAAGTAATATGCCAATCATCAGGAATTAATGTGCATCCTAAGTGTAATCTTTAGTTAATAATAAAAGGATATGGAGTAAATGAAAATGATACAAAATTTCTACAAACAGATTGTAAAACCAAGCAATGGAACAACGCTTAAATTGTTGTTCTTCATTATGAAGTCAATAAGCTTTGCTCATACCTAAAAGAAAGTTGGAGACAGCCTTCATAATTTTCAATAACAACAGCTAACAATGCAATAACAATTCTGAACCTTTTGTGATTTCCATCAAACTCTAGCATATTTCATTAATAATTTCTGGTAATATTTGTACATGTATTGTGTATCATACTTATTTTTCTCAAGCTTTGATTATTGTACAACAGCAATTACAATGTAAATCTCCAAAAACTTTTTGCAATGTACATGTACCGGTATGTTCATGAAGAGCTACATGTATATACCAGTTCAATGGTCATTTAAATCACACCTTCAGATTACTGTAATTTCTAAATTGGTAACACATTGGACAAATATCATTACTGATACAATCAACACTTAATTTTTAGATATTTTACACATCATTTTTTTCAAACTGACCTTTCTCAGAGGAATTGATAAAAATGTGACCTCAAGTGGTATTTTATTTTTTTGACAGAATAATGATTGACAAAATACTCAGGCTTTTTTTATTAGCTCACCTGACCTAGACTGTACATACATGTACACATATATGGTAAAATATTTCTATTTGATCAATCAAGTCATGTCTTTTACAACAACAAAACACTACTGAGAACATCCAATGTTTATACAGTTATCAGATTTGTAATAAACATGATAAAAGATAAGAGAAATATCATCTATGTTTAAGTTGGCTTCAAAGACATGTGCATGCAAATATTCCTTGGTGCATATATGATAGTAAAGCAAACACTGTTCTTCCATGAGGATCATTCATCCATGATGAGTCACCTACGGACAGTCTGCTATTGTATAATTAACTAGTCAGTCCGTGTCATGATAATTCATGTAAATTAGACGCAGACTTTGCATTTTCTTTTATGGGCTTTACTGTATGTCTCATAGATACGGTAACATAACCCTTAATTCATTTCTATAAAGGTCTGAAGGTTACTTAATGTCTGGGTATTAAACATTATTATTGCAGGTCCATCGTCATTAAATAATTTTGTTAACCTGATATTACATCCAGTATCCATGAAAATTTGTCAACATTAGATAAATAGATATTTGTTTACACTTCTCTTCAACTTATGTTAAAATTACAGGAGTTAGCAACTAAAAATTAATCTAACCCATCGGAATTCTCCATACCTGTCAACCTTTGAAAGCCCCAAGTAGGGATATCTCCCTATTAAAATTGTCTTGTAAAGGAAAATCTCCCTACCAAAATTTTTCTGAAGTAGGGAGTAAGAGACTTTTGTGACATATATGTAGTCCTATCTTAAAAGAATATAGTCTAGATGATAGTTAAATATAATAGTTAAATGTATTTATATACTCAAATTGGGTACTATGCTCAAACACTTGTCCATTGATGTGTTTTTATGCTTAATCTTATAATTCAAAAATGTGTTTGCTTGGCACTCAGTATACTGCACTAGCTTTAAGTCATCCAGTTATGGGAATTGATACTTTTGCACCTTATACATTAAGCTTTATTAACCTCAGCATCTATGGTGAAATAAAAGAAAATAAAATCAATATATAGGATATAAAATAAATTACCTTGAATTTGTATATAAAACTAAATAATTTTGCAAAATAGCAAGCGAAATTTGTTTAAAACACATTAATGCTTTAACATGTTTAAAGTTTAAATTAAAATTTGTTTTTGATGTGAACTGATAAAAAGAAAAGGATCATCACTAAAACTATTAAGAATAAAATAAAAAAAAACTTTGAATCACAGCTTTTAACGGGAAAAACTCATGTGTCAAAACACATGTTCTTGTAAAAATGAATATTTTTTCATGCATTCAAAGGAAAGTTTGATTGTGAAAAAAAATGGAAAAAAATTGAATTCTCAAAAGTTTAATTATTCCTGTCAGACAGGTAATTATGTCATAACTCAGGTAAACACTACAGATGAATGTTTGTTTACGACTGAACTAATCTTGTAATTAGCAGGACAGGTGTAATAAAACTGTCATTTTGGGCAATTAGATAAAAGTGACAAAGATTATGAGCATCATACTTCCATTTTTGGAGAAGCCAAAATTAGGACAAATAGGTTTGGAGTGTTAGCTCCTGCTCGGCAGACTGTTAGCTGGTGGGAGATACATGAATTTTTCACAAAATATGTGAAATCGTTAAAGTTAACAGGTATGAATATCACACAATGTGTTACTACTGATTTTAATATGGGATTTTTAACTGTCCGGATAACTAGTCAGGACTCATGATCAGGAGTTTCTAAACTCTGTATCTATGAACAAACTTACTATTCCATGTCCTAACAAGTTTGATAAAATTGTGGGCCAGCTTTAAATTAGTGGTGAACACAACATGGTTGTGCTCACGAGATACACAGTATGACATTTCTATATAATGATAATCATGATGATTCAGGAAATATTCGTCACTTTTTGTGACAGTCATAATTTGTCGACAAAAACTCTTCTAGTGGATTTCTTGTTTCAATAACATTATGGCTGTCACATGTCGTATACCTGGTGTATTGTATTCTTAAAGTTTTACCTTTTAAAAAGTTGTGCTACACAAAATAAAAAGATTGTCTTTATTTACCTGAAACAGGTTCTCAAAACTGTCAACAAACTTACTTCCGGTAAGGACAGACAACTCTTTACCAAAACATGTCATAACCCATTTCCTGTCTGCAGAAGATTATTTCATCAAAATATTGGTATTTTATCATTTAATTCAGATACCAGGTTTAAATATATACATTTTTTTGTACAACTTTAAAAAAAACATAAAGGGTTAATAACCAGAGAGTGACGTATTATTTCTATTTGCAAATATATGATCTTCTATGTAAAAAAGGAGCATACATGTGTATCCAGTGTCTTTGATCAATATGAAATAAGCCCGAGGACAACCATTATTTAAAAAAAAATTAATGCTTTAAGAATCGATGGCCTTAGTTTTCCTAAGGGACTCATTCTAGTTAGGTTAACCCTATCCCTAATGTTGACTTAGAGCATGTAAAACCTTTTGCTCCAACCATAATTCAAACTCTGTAGCCTGGGATGACAATCCACTGCTATTCTATCTGATCTGTAGGAGTACTCCACTAGCACAGCTAAGGAGGGGTGTTCTATAAATGTACCTGTTCCACGTACTGTCCCTTGTGAGACCTATCACTTTACCCCCGTGCAAGAGTCACAATGACTATATTATACCAGCAGGCTTTATTACCCTGGAGAGTTTTCCTGTTCAAACCATTATCAGATTTTAGTTGGGTGCCAATATAGCCAAAGGTCATGAATCTAATCACAAAACTCACATGTAGCCTAATACGTCGTTTTCGAGATAAAGATACTATGGGACAACATACTTATTTTAGCACTTTGTCATGTGATAATAGTGACGTTACAGTGCTTGATGTCTTCCGCTTCGTACTTGTTGTAAATAACAATATCTTATTGGACAAGTTCCACTTATATAATGTTGTAAAAAGTCGTATTTCTTTCATTATTTTTTATTATGAAGCAGGATAACACAAGATTTTTATGTTTGGAAGTGAACTTCGATTTCGTGGCATTTGCGTCGATTGAACTGGGAAAAAATCCTTTAAAAAAGTGCAAATAAAAATCACGTCATTCAGAACAAATACTCGTCTTCACAGGGAAAGTAAAATTCCCTTATGTAACAAATTAGGTAAGCTTTCTGAGACACATTGACATTGTGTGTGTTGGAAATGTGAGTGAACCTGAAAATGCCAGGAACGTCATAAAAGATGTTACGTCATTCCGGGAATGAAGGGATCTCGAAATCGATGTATTGAACTTGGTACTCCTAGGACAACAGTCCACTGTCCTACCAGCTATGCTAAATTATTTCTCCATTAGCACAGCAAACCGAGGGTTTTATATTCCTGTTACAGTACTATAACTTGTTACACAGGTGAGATGAGTCTCATAACAACATAACAGCCTGTAAATTGTAAAGTAATCCTTTATCTTTTCTGGAATCTTTGCTATCCAAAGGTTATGATCTGCTCCTCTCCTTAACCCTCAGCTAGAGAAGATGCTCATCTGGAATCTAAGTCTAACTCTAACCCATAAAATCAATACTAAATAGTATAAGGTAACTTTAAGTATACCAAGGCCCTTCTCATCAAGTTTATCACACAAAGGTTAAGATTTTGTTGCTAGATAATTAATTTAATAGCATAAAAATAAAACATGTATATATATTCCAAAATTTGTTCCTTAATGCATATGAAGATGCATACCAAACACTTTTAAACTGCAAATTACAAAGTGGTGTTCCTTTATAGTTTTCAGTGTAAAATGTAGGATTTACTATTATATGAAACTTCAGACTATGTATGTATAATTTATGCATTTAGTTATAACACAAATGTATACATTGAAGAATATGTAGTAATGTGGTAGATAATTCTGCTTCTGCTTCACACAATGCAAGTCATTTTCATCAGGAAATCTACTTACAGTTAAAATAGAGACATTCGATGACAAAATACCATGCAAGTCATTTTCATCAGGAAATCTACTTACAGTAAAAATAGAGACATTCGGTGACAAAATACCATGGTCTAATATTTTCCACACTTAATTACAAAATTTATCAACCTCTTTTTTAGCTCACCCGGCCAAAGGCCATGTGAGCTTTTGCCATCACTCGGCGTCCGGCGTCCGTCCGTCCGTTAACTTTTATTCAAAAATCTTCTCCTCTGAATCTACTGGGCCAATACTTACCAAACTTGGCCTGAATCATCACCAGGGTATGCACTTTCAAGTTTGTGATTTTTATGTCCATAGACCAAACAACATGGCTGCTGTTACTAAAAATAGAACATGGGGGTAAATTGCTGTTTTTGGCAAATAACTTCAAAACCGTTGCAGATATCAAAAATCTGACATAGGTTAGAATTGTTCAGAATGACGAGATCTATCTGCCCTGCAATTTTGAAGAAAATCGGAAAAACCGTCTTAGAGTTATAGCCCTTTTTCCGTAAAATTTTCAAAATTTATGCATTTTTTATTTTTTATTTCAAAAACTGTAACAGATAGAGGTGAAGTGTAAATTTGAAAAATGTTCAGCATATCAAGATCTACATACTCTGAAATTTTGAAGAAAATCCAACTGCCTGTGTTGTAGTTAGTGACTTTTTTTCACAAAAAAAAAAAAAGAAATTCAATGCCATATGGTTATGGGTTATTTCCCCATTAAATTCTGCTTTCAAATCTTCTTTGGTTTACTTTTCTCTTTTAAATTTTAGAGAAATTCCCTGCTATCACTTTATTAGAAATAATTATTTGTTACATAATCAAGAGCTAAAAAGTGTTTCTGTACAAATTTTTACATTTTTTTGCAAAAATATACTTTCATTAACTATACTTATTTCACAATTTAATAATATTGTATATATGTGTATATTGTTTCATTTAGTCATGATGATATACCCACAATGCAAACATTCTTGTCAGTTAATATTGAAGATGCATCTAAGCTTCAATTCCTGTATAACTTTACAGCTAACCTGCATGGCTATGCCATGGTGGTTTTCAAAATGGCCGCCAAAAAAGGCAGGAAAATTCAACATTGTCCAATTTCAATGAAATTTGGTTTCCAAATAGATATTGATATTGAGACTTCAAAACCTGTGTTGAAATGCAAACATCCTTGTCAGTTAATATTGAAGATGCATCTAAGCTTCAATGCCTGTATAACTTTACAGCTAACCTGCATGGCTATGCCATGGTGGTTTTCAAAATGGCCGCCAAAAAAGGCAGGAAAATTCAACATTGTCCGATTTCAATAAAATTTGGTTTCCAAATAGGTATTGATGTTGCGACTTCAAAACTGATGTTAAAAATTGTTCGTTGAC
Source organism: Modiolus philippinarum (assembly GCA_002080025.1). NCBI lineage: Eukaryota > Metazoa > Mollusca > Bivalvia > Mytilida > Modiolidae > Modiolus > Modiolus philippinarum. The sequence goes on along the minus strand of MJUU01067294.1, from coordinate 74,785 downwards.
TGCCATTTTCAAAATGGCCGCTAAAAAAGGCGGGAAAATTCAATATTGTCTGATTTTAATGAAATTTGGTTTCCAAATAGGTTTTGATGTTGCATCTTCAAAACTGATGTTAAAAATTGTTCGTGGAGTGCCATTTTCAAAATAGCCGCCAAAAAAGGCGGGAAAATTCAACATTGTCCGATTTCAATAAAATTTGGTTTCCAAATAGGTATTGATGTTGCAACTTTAAAACTAATGTTAAAAATTATTTGTTGACTGCCATTAGGGACCCTATGTGAAATGCATCCAAAGATCTTCTCCTCTGAAACTACCAAGCCAAATTGAACCAAATACTTGGTCACAATAGTCCTTGGGTGGTCCCTTTAAAGTTTGTGATTTTTACGTACTTACCTCATTCAAGATGGCTGCCAGCGTGGAACATAGTTTAACATAGGGACTCTATGGGAAATGCATTCAAATGTCTTCTCCTCTGAACCTACTTAGCCAATTGGAACCAAACTTGGTTACAATTGACTTTGGGTGATCCCTTCCAAAGTTTGTGATTTGTAGTTTGTACCTCATCCAAGAATGAAAATGTAACATCTGCTGAAGTGATTTATAGTATGAATGGGTGGTCTACAGGTGACAATGAATAAAACCAGTGACCAGGTGAGCGATACAGGCTCATGTGAGCCTCTAGTTTTATTTAATCAATGCCTCTAGAGTAGATCTATGTACTGTACATGTATATATTTGAAATTAAAATACCTGTGAAAACCACTTAAACCCGTCTTTAAAGATACAAATTCCAGCTATTTTGTTTCCTAAAAGAATATTTCATTTTGAATTAAAATCTGAAAACAGGACAACAATTTTTGCACTAGGGTTATAGTAAGATGTGCACAGTAATACCGGTATACCATCATGGCATGATAAATGTTTTTTGGTGGCAATGCACAGTACTGTTGTTTCTTAATAATTAATAGTGACTACACATTTTTATTTTAAATATATATTCATATGTATAATTTTATTTTTAGAAAATGCCTCTTAATCTGTTTGGGAACAAGTTTTCACCAAAGAAAACACCACCAAGGAGGGCACAGTCTTTGTCAAACATATCGCTAGATGCTGACCAAGCCAGGGAAGAGTTTGGTCCAAATATTGGACCTGTTAAATTAAGATTAGGAGGGAGTGAAGTCCAGTTTGAAAATGGAATGTGGGTTCAAGGTAAAATGTTATTTAGAAATAATTTCAAATGTAAGATTGTCTACAGGTATTGTACTGTGTCTAAAGGTATTGAACTTCAATGGCTTGAGGGGCCTGGGTGGCGGAGTGGTTAAGGTAGTTCTACTACCTATACAACCACTGTAGTCTATCACCACTGCGGTGTGAGTTTGCGCCCAACTTTGTACATTACAAAAAAGGGTGCACTCGACTTACAATCGTAAGTGATAAGGTATGTCAGTTACCTGCCCAAGGTCGGTGGTTCTCTCCAGGCACTCCAGCTTCCTCCACCACTAAAACTAAATCATGAAATAGCTGAAATACTGCTGAAAGTGACGTTATACCCCATATCAATCAATGACTTGAACATCCAAAGAATCAATGGAAACAGTTTGAGTTAGAGGGATGTTTCGAGGTGTTGAGGTCCATTTATGTTTAAACTAGAACAAAGGAAGAACAAGAAGGGTTCAAAACATCCATGGTGTTCCAGCTATTTCAGTTCAAGCTTTCGAAGGTCAACTATATTTTCAGTTAACATCTAAATTACTTAAATTGGTACTTCGTAATTTGAAAAAATGTTTGTGAAAAAAAAAAAAACAAAACTATTCATGTTATTTGACCCCAAACAATTACAGAATTTATAAAAATAAATAAGATAAAATGAAGCAGCAAAGATCCATTCATGTTGATCAACAAAACATTCTAGGCATTGTACAAGTGTCTTATACAGAAGCCAATTAATGGTACATTTTGTTATACCCCCGCAAACAAAGTTTTTTTTGGGGGGGGGGGAGGGGTTATATAGGAATCATCCTGTCTGTCTGTTCGTCCACCTGTCCACACAAACTTTACACAAAGGAAGGACACTATATGGAGATGTGCATGAAGGAATATAATTATTGTCCGAAACCAGGAAGGGGAGATAATCTGACTTTGACTTTTCATTGATTCCCTTTGTATGGGTTACCTTGTAAGCACAACTCGAAGGATTTTTATGAACTTTAGACAAAGGAAGAACACTATATGTAGATGTGCATGAAGGAATATGATTATTGTTTGAAATCAGGAAGGGGAGATAATTTAACTTTGAATTTTCATTGATTCCATATGTATGGGTTACCTGGTAAGATCAAATGGAGATGTGCATGAAGGAATATAATATTGTCAGAAACCAGGAAGGGCAGATAATTTGACTTTGACTTTTTGTTACGGGCCGCCACAAGGCGGTCCGTTATTTGATATAGGATTTGTACGAATGACATGATTTACTGCGGAATGAATATAGTTGATGGTACATGTAAAAAAAATTACAAGTCTCAAAAAATAATGATTTTGATGTTTCAAACTTTCAAATTTTTTAAAAATTAATTTTGATGTCTTTCATCATCATATACCTGAAGTTTTCAGTTAAAAAAATGGTTGTCATAGATACTTGAATGTTTTGGAGCAAATTTAGAATTGATTTTTAATTGGATGCCTTGAAGCAGTTGAAAAGGCATGCTTGAAATAATAAACTCCTTTAATGTAACCACAATGTTGCAATTTATAATTAAGTTTAATTCCGTCTTTATTATCGATTCAAAATATAATTGTGATAATATATACATAGTGTAAACACATGTACAATAAATACACTGTAGATTTAATATCAAAACAAATAGATTTTTTTTATCGCCTAAAGGGTCTTTAATTTATAGCGTGAATTCGTTCCACACATTTCCTGCTGATTTATTCATAATCATATTAGCATTTGAGAGCACGAATTTAAGGTACCCTTATATGCAACAAATGTCACAGGCAACAAGACATATATTCTTTTTGTAGGACTTACTTTTCCATCATTCACAGGCATTGACACTGTCAGCTTTTATGTTTTGTGATCTGCTCTCACTTAAGAACATACATATACACAATTACTTCACAATCTAAATATTGCATGAACAATGCAACACTTTTGAAATTTCAATATTAGGCGGCCTATAATTTGACGCTTGCGTCAATAATTTTCTTGTTGATTCCCTTTGTATGGGTAACCTTGTAAGCACAACTCCCCTTAAAACACTTGAAGGATTTTAGTGAAAATTTAGACAAAAGAATGGCAATATATTGAGATGTACCGGTACATGAAGGAATGTAATTATTGTACGGAACCAGGAAGGGGAGATAATTTGACTGTGACTTTCGTTGATTCCTTCTGCATCGATTTCTTTTTAAAAGAAATAATTTAAAGCGTAGATATTGTGAAATTAAACTGTTGGAGAGACACACTTTTTTCTGTGTTATCCTATTAAAAAGTTGTTTTCAGAGTGTTGTAATGAAATTTCTCTGATGCTTATGATTTTTGTGTAAAATGTCAAATAGGCTGAAAAGAGGTGAATTTTATATTTGTCTGATTTAGACGGAGTATTTTCATTGGAACCCTTGTGAAAAGTTCTTTTTTGAAGGTTATATCATTGTGTCCATATATAATTGTATTGTGTTCACACTTGTACTGTGTCCATACCTATATTGTGTCAACATCAACTTAAAAATTTGCTTTTATATTGATTCAGGGTTCAATGAGCCGGGGGTATATTTGGCTGCCACTCGGCGACGGCTCTTGTTTTTTTTTTTATTAAAGTCCACTTTTTAGCTTGGATTTCCAACTTCTATCATGGAATTTTGAATATTTGTCATTTCAAATATAAATAAAATATAGATGTGGCATTTTTTAAATTTTCAAAATCTGAACACTTTTGATATCAAGATTTAAACAATATTCCTCCTATAAATGTACATGTCAAGTATTTATTTACCTGTGTCATATAAATAAAAACAAAAATGAGCAAATGGAAGATATTGAATTTAAAAAGTCAGTTTACTGGTAAGTGTGAAACACCTGTTCATCTTTCATATTGCCTGATATTTTAGAAACTGCTGGTGGTGGAGCAAGTCATAAAGAAGTGATGAAGTTAAGGAAAGAAAATCAACAGTTGTCAGAAGAAAACAATTTACTCAAATTAAAAATGGATATCTTGTTAGATATGGTAAGTTTACTTGTTAATTTGAATGTAAAATGTATGTTGGAGGGTAAGAAGGGAATTTTAGTTATTGAGTGGGAATCCTTGGTTTCTATTCAGTACCTATTATCATAATTCAGACATATCTAAAAATGGTTGTTTGTTGTGTACTGTATTTCTGCTAAAATTACACATATTGCACACAATACTGTCATTCTGTGTAGAAAAAGAAACAACAGATTACACATAAAGCAGTGAATTCAAATTCTTTAGATGGACATGTGATCGTGTACAGTTTACTTATAATTGTAGTATATTATTAAAACATATTTTAATTCACCTAGTTTGTAACACTAATTTTGATTGGACTACATCAAAATTTTCAGGAGGAAAAATCCACAATTTACTGTCGGAACCAATAGCAACATAAAAAAGTTGATCCAAACCAAGCATCCTTTAATTAAAACCCTCTTTTTCGGATTTGCACTAGAACTGAGATAATCAAAATGTAATATAAGATCATCATGGTCAAAATGCATCACCAGAAAATTCTGTTTGCCACAGTAAAATCTATGATTTACCCCCTCAGTCCCTAAAATACAGAAATTCATTTTTCATATCATGCTCTGGAGTCTTCATCTGACCGATGTCTTATATCAGCCATCCAGTCTGATGGTTTTAGGGCTGATATAAGAACCTAGGGCTAATAATGTATGTTTATCACCAGTTGCAAGAAAGTTGTCAGTACTTGATATTGTTCAATATACGACTTTTCAAAAACAGGTACACATGTACATGTCAATAATCATTAAATCTAGCCACATTGTTTTAAATTATCTCCCTTTGACATTGATTTTCGGTGTGATTTGTTGTGAAAAATAAAATACCAGTTGTGACATTTAATAATAAGACAGTTCAGTATATATTTATCTACAAAATATGTAACTTCAAAAAGTAAAGAAACAACAAAAATTGTTTGAATTTTGCACAAATTTAAAATTAAGGCATTATATGTGAAATAGCAGAAGCATTGTGATTGGGTGCTAGCTATAGAAAGCTGCATCTGATTAAAATTGTGTAATTGAGTCTTCAAAAAAATATTAGCTGTAGATCTGCCAAGGGTGACGAGGAGAAGACTAGACTGTAACCCTTGACTAGAGAAAGTTATATTTCTTATCCAGAGTAACTATTATAATGATGACCCCCCCCCTGTGGGGAGTCCATTATTGAAGACAGAAATCAAACCATCAAAAATGAAGCTTTTTCAAAACATCGCAATTGATGAAACAATATTTGAAAAAAAATCAAACAAATTTGTAGATAGCAAGAATCTTTACACAATGGTACCTTGGTATGTCCTGTTGACAAAGTTTGTTGGGTGTAATTAAGATAAACCTGTCAATACAATACATAGTAAATCCTTTTTATAATGCCACCATTTCTCTAGTCAAGTTTTGGCATTGAACTGAAGTTTAGCGATAGGTTGGGAACTTGGGAGAAATTTATACTGAAAGTAAAGGCAAACTGGGAAGAATGTACTAATGACAGTTTATTGTATTTTTTGGTATTCAGACAGAAGCATGGAAAATATTAGCGCAATGAAAAAAATGAAACTTACACAAATTATATTACCAATAAATATAACATAATGTGATGTAAGATACATTGTTTCAATTGAATGTTGTTTTTTTTCAGCTTGCAGAAGCCTCAGCAGTGTCTCATTACCATGAATCAGAACTTAAACAGCTAAGAGCTCAGAAACGATGATCAATTTAAGAATTTTGTCGTCAGTGCTGTGATAAAGACATAAGAAATAACTAGAACCATTATCTCAATCTCATGATATATCCATGATTGAAGGTCACTTACATTTTAAATTTACAGCAAATATTACATATAGGTAGCAATATGTTTGTTTACATTAATACGGTGATTCTTTGACGTCATGGTCATACTCAACTTCTGTTGTAAGATTTACATTATCCGTCCACAATTTTCTGATTATCATATATATTTTTCATTGTGTAATTATTTTGTATAAGTCCACTTGAGAATCAGGCAACTGACAATATACAATTATGGCCTGCTGTTAAGGGAAACATCCAGATTTGTCAACCCGAGGAGGGAGATGTTTCACGAGGGCTCTGCCCGAGGGAAACCATGCCTCCATGTGTTGACAAATCTGGATGTTTCACATCAACATAGGGCCATAATTGTTTTATTATATTTAAAACAGTTTCATTAATTCCAAATCAAGAGGTCTTATCATGGTTTTAATCTCATAAAGAAGACGTGATATAATCTGCTAGTGATTTTAAGAATCTACAGGGTTGTTTCTCTTTGTGACGTCATATTCGGGTTGTTCAGCGGGAAACAACAGGGTTGTTCCCACAGTGATGTCATATCGAGGTTGTTTGCTAAAACATCTGAGTTATTTTGAAGTCACACGATTTCTTTCATCCAATTAAATCTTCTCTTTCTTAGTAAAATATAATAAATTAAAACTTGGTGACATTTTATAATGGAAGTTACATACATACAAGAGATATTCATCAAAGTACCTCAACTATTTATCAGTTAACTTTTTGTAAGTAACTAAGTTGAATTTCTCAGTAACAAACTGAATGTTAATTTTTGTCTCGCCCGCAACGAAAGTCGCGGAAAGCGAGACATAGGTGTGTAAAGTATGACGGCGACGGCGGCGCCGTAAACTCAAGTTATTTTATAGAAACCTTTGTTGTAGGACCTTCATATTTGGTCCATAGGTAGCTTACGGCGGACACAAAATCATGGGACCTTGACCTATATTTCACGGTCCAGTGACCAGGTTAAGTTTTTTTGCTTAAGCCTGTTTCTCAATAACTACAAGCTATAGGTCAATGAAATTTGGTATATAGCTTGGTCTTGGTTAGTACATGTCAGTCTGCCATATGGCTTTTGACCTTGACNAGTGACCAGGTTAAGTTTTTTTGCTTAAGTCTGTTTTTCAATAACTACAAGGTATAGGTCAATGATATTTGGTATATAACTTGGTCTTAGTTAGTACATTTCAGTCTGCCATATGGCTTTTGACCTTGTCCTCAATTTCATGGTCCAGTGACCAGGTTTTTTTTTTTGCTTAAGTCTGTTTCTCAATAACTACAAGTTATAGGTCAATGATATTTGGTATACAGCTTTGCCTTGGTAAGTACATGTCAGTCTGCCATATGGCTTTTGACCTTGACCTCATTTTCACGGTCCAGTGACCAGGTTAAGTTTTTTTTTCTTAAGTCTGTTTCTCAATAACTACAATCTATAGGTCAGTGATACTAGGTATATAGCTTGGTCTTGGTTAGTTCAGATCAGTCTGCCATACGGCTTTTGACCTTGACCTCAATTTCATGGTCTAATGAACATAGTTAAGTTTTTCTGATTTGAACAGTTTTTTCAGTTACTGTAAGTGGTGGGGTAATGATATTAGGCTTTTAGGTTGCTCTTAAGTAGAACATGACTGTTTTAGCGACCAAACAGGTATGGGCGAGACATCTATTAGGGTCCACTCTTGTTTTACTTTTCAATTTATTTCATCAGTAAAGATTCTGTTTCTCACTCACATTGCCTGAGTCTTACATGGATATATACATAATACACATGATATGATTGGTTAGTAACTTCAAAAAGATCTGTGTATATATGTAAATAATATTTGTAGCATTCAAGCACAAATTATTTTTTTTTATATTGTAGATATAAATTATTTATTTGTTGTAAAATAATTACTTTGTAGTGCTTGTAATAAAGAATATCCAAAAAAGTGTATATTTAGTGTTAACAATCATTCTTTCACTATTGTCTTTCAAAAAGTTTTATGGTTTTCATCATGATATGACTGATCGTTAGAATGTGTCTGTATCACAAATGAAGACTAACATATTTCAATAGATCACAAGTTATTACTGGATTTACACATACATAATTTGACATTACACTGGACTTTTCACTTACAGTGTGCTGGGTGTCACATGTGAAGCAGGTCATGCTTACCCTTTGAGAGCACCTGATGACACCCCTGTTTTAAGGCATTCACACTGTCTGTGTTTATCATACCCCTGGCTTTGCGGGAGGTATATAGTGTTCATGTTATCCGTCTGTCCGTCCTTCCTTCCGTCTGTCCGTCCATCCGTCTGTCCGTCCGTCCGTCCGTCCGTCCGTCCTTCCGTCTATCCGTCCGTCCTTCCGTCTATCCGTCCGTCTTTCTGTACCCAAGAGCTGGTATCCACTACTCCTCCTAAACCACTGATTGGAATTTTATGTAATTTATGCAAGAGCTTAATTACATATTGTAGATGTGCACCATTCATTTTGTTTTCCAAGAATTCCCCTTTTACCAGATTTTTGACATGTTTTGGACTTTATCATTTTGGCTCATTGCAAACTATATGGTGACCACCTGGTACCCACCACTCCTCCTAAACCGCTAATTGGAATTTCCTGAAACTTATGCTGTAGCTTAATTACATATTGTAGATGTGCACCATGTACTTTGTTTTCCAATAATTCCCCTTTTACCAGATTTCTTATATGACAGCAAAAATTTTTGCGGTAGTATAATGGTATGGTGCTGTCGTTGTCGTTGTCGTTGTCGTTGTCTGTAGACACTTTTGTTTTTGGTCAATAACTTTAGTTTAAGTTGACCAATCCTTATGAAATTTAAACACAATGTTCTTTGGCACAAAAGGAAGGCTTGGCTCAGTTTTGGTCATTGTGGCCCCACCCGTTTTGAAAAAAAGGGCCAAAAAGGGTTAAATTTGATGTTTTAACATATTTGACTGTAGAATCTGTATTATTTATCGGATTTTGATGGGGTTTCTTTCAGTGTCTTCCTGAGGAAATTTCCAATCAGTAGTATGCAACGGATTTTGTGTGGCATGTACCGTTCACAAGATATATGGGGCCCAAAGGGGGCCAATTTCAGAAATTTAATTTTTTTATTTTTAGTCTGATTTTGATGCAGTTTTTGCAGTGGATTCCTTATGAAAAATTAATATAGCGCTGCACCATTAGATTTTTGATAACTTGTTCCTTTTCCAATCTATGAGGGCCCAATGGGGCAAAAATTGAAAACATGCAGATTACCTAAAATTTTTATTTTTCATCCAATTTCAATGGGATTTTTTTCTTTTGATTCCTCTCATTGTAGGCTTTAAGTAGTATGTCGACAGATTTGGCATAGCTCTTACCGTTTCCGAG
>MJUU01067294.1:34238-46471 GCA_002080025.1 Modiolus philippinarum | reverse complement strand
AAAGTTCCTTGTTTCAAGTTCTTGACATCGAGTTTCCATTCTTATGCGTCCTTGACTGATATCTGCTAAAGCTTTTTCTTTTTGATTTAGATCTTCCTCCTTTTTCCTTAGTTTGTTTTCTTTTAGCCTCAATTCTTTGAGTTTCAATTCATTTTGGGTATTCTGATTTTCGTTTTTCTTTTCATCATTTACCACAGTTGTATTAGTTGGGGTGTATTTTAGTGAGTCTGGTTTATTTACACTTGTCCCATTTTGTTCCTCAAGTGCTAAACATCCATGGCACTTAGTGCAGTTGTTGTACATGTAGGATGGCATTCATTGTTGCATATGTCGCAAACTTCTATGTTGTCATTGTTAATTTCATTTTCGCACACCAGGCATACTTTGGTTGTTTGATCATTGTCCACTTTGTCTACTTGATCTCCTCTTGTACATGTTTCTTCCATTAAAATTGCTTTAAGTACTGTTTGGTCACAAGTTTTCTTTACCGATGTATTAGATATTGAAATAAGTTGTTTTTGACAGATTTTACAAGTATATTCATCAGTATCTAATGATTTCTCTATATTTTTTATCACATTTTGAGATAACCCTTGACATCTATAATGTACCCAATGATTACTTTTCGTACAGTACGTGCTTCTTGTTTTACATGGTTTTTGGCATTTTGGGCATATTATGCTACAAGATTCGTCCATATGTGAGCTGGGTTGTTCGAATAAACATTTCATTTGTTCTTGAATTTTGCTGCTCAGGTCACTAAATGACATATTATTTCTGTTCATTTCATATTCTATTATTTTTTGTATACTTATTAAATCAGTGTTGAGGAATATTTCTGGTTGATGACCGTTTATATGGAGTTTATTTGATGTAGTATAAATATTGAGGGTGTATGTTGTTGCCCCTTGAACTTCAGTCCTGATTGTGTACTGTACTATAGTTTGCTTCGTTTTATCAGTTGTTGTTTGAATATATGCTTTTTTACCACCTGCTTCATTATTTTGCTTTTGATAAAATTCTAAGGCCGCTGCTTTAAATAATTCAAAGGTCACTGTATCAGTTGTTATAACAATGCCACCTTTTGTGTGTTTATATTCAATTTTTCTGTTGTCACTAGTTGCTTCATATTTTTTCTTCATGGCTCGACTGATGTTTAACTTGTAATCGTTAAAATTTACATTCTGTACATCGGTTGTTTGCGACAGCTCCATATTTGAGAAATTATTTCAAAATTTGATCTTGGTGTTGTTTATCAGGGTGGCTTTGTCGTCCCAGGCCTCCTGATTACAGCAATGTTTGAATATCAATTTGCAGTATGGCTTAGTCGTCCCAGGCCTCCTGCACACAAGTTAAGAAAGTTTGCTCTGATAAGGTTATTTGCTAATTAATTCAATTTGTTTCTTTCGATTTGCAGTATGGCTTAGTCATCCCAGGCCTCCTGCACATAAAGTCAAGAGATTTTGTTATAATAATAATAAAGTTATTTACTAATTGATTCAGTTCGTTTTATTCAGCAGTGTGGCTCAGTCTTCCTAAGTCTCCTAATTACAGCAGAATTTGGGTATCGACTTACAGTGTGGCTTAGTCGTCCCAGGCCTCCTGCACCCAAAGTCAAGATAAGTAAGTAAGAAATTTGCCCTAGCTATTTATAGATCTGTATATTGGTTGTAAGTTATTTAATCAGTGTGGCTTAGTCATCCCAGGCCTCCTGAAAATCCGCCAAAATTCAAGATGGCGCCGGATTGACGACCGGCGTGTAATACAGTTTTTGAATGTTATTCTCAAAATACAGTTATAACGTGATAAATACAATGCCCCGTAAGCCTGCCCTTACTGAATTTCAAACCATTACACAATAATAGTATAAACATATTGCCCTTGGATGAAGATGTTAGGGAAGATTAACACACGAGGTAAAAAATTATCACCCGACACGAAGTGGGGGGGTGATAATTTTTTCACCGAGTGTGTTAATCGCCCTAACATCTTCATCCAAGGGCAATATGATTTTATTATACTGAATGCCGAGTTGAAAAAGCGTTAAAAACAATAACTAGAACAAGAACATTGAAAAGAAATAACATTTCATGTCACATGGTTTGTTTTTATACTCTTTCTCAAGTGGGAATAATAATCGGTAAACTTCGGTCGGAGCGGGTGTTAATTTTCAAGATCGGCAAACTTCGGACTGAGCGGGTGTTAATTTTTAAAGATCGGCAAACTTCGGGCTGAGTTGGTGTTAATTTTTTAAGATCGGCAAACTTCGGGCTGAGCGGGTGTTAATTTTAGACATTAACACCCGTTGCTATGGATGGGCGGGGCTAACTAAGGATTAGTCAAAATTAACAAATGCAGCTTGTCCAATGAAATAAATGGATAATAAAAGAAATTTGCATAAAGTATAATAACACAAATTAACGATCCTAGCGGCGGCACACGGTAACTAGAGATAGTGCAACAGTCCCATTGCGAATTATATTGTATTTTTCAGATATTAAATATATAGAAGTTGAACGTTTTAATTTATTAAAGCAGTCCAGATATTGCCAATTTGTGGGCTATAATTTGACCTGCGACATGTTGTTGTGTGAACTGTTTGAAAATCCGGATTTAATTTTACACTTAACCGGTATTAATTTTTACATTTAAAAATTGATCTGGTTCTCTTCGTCGAAGTGGGAACCAGTCCGCAAGCAAAATCAGCTGGCCGGGTCTCCAGGAACATCACCCGGCGGTCGCTCAGGAATCAGGTTGAAACGCACAAAATGTGTTAGTTGTGAAAAGACGAAAGAATTTAGTACAGTTTTGAAATACGTAGGAGTGGAGTAGAGGTAGGCTAACCATGATAAACACCAAAGTGTAATGGGTCTTCAAACCAAATAAATTTCCACAAATGGCGAAGTGTGTTCAGCTCGTGATCTCGAATGCAGCTGAACTGCATGCAAATTGCATAAGAGCAGTATAAAATTTTAGATGTCTACAGTGGAATGATGCACAAATAACAATGCATTGTTTAAAGAATTATTTCCGTTTCCTTGTTCACCCAGCTGATTGACCATCTTGATGGAAAATAATCAGAACTCAAAGGGAAAACAGCCTCTTCCAGGAGAGAATTTGCAACTACAAGCACGGCAGTTAATTCTTTCCGGATAAAGTGAAGAATATGAACACACTTCTGGTACAAATAAGTGTACCAGAATTGTTGAAACAATTCTGGAAGTACCAGAATTGTGTTTCACAATTCAGTTTTTTCCAGAATTGTTGAACTGAACAATTCTAGTAAACCAGAATTGTTTGTATTTTTGAACAATTCTGGAAAAGAAGTTTACTCTAGAATTGTTCATTTCGAAAGACAATTCTGGTATTCAAGAATTGTTCAACTTACAATTCTGGTAATTCTATTCAGGTCAGTGACCTCAGTTGACACAGTGGAGGGCTTCTTCAGATCGGTCTGAAGGCATGCCCTGGGAGGAACTAGACACCCTTCTGGGCATACTTCAGTTCATCTAACTTGGTTTCCTCCTTTTCATCAAGTCACAATTGAAGTCTTTGAACTCTTCTGGAGTTGACTTGATTTCAAACCTGCCCCTGACCATTTTGGTACCGGGTTGTTTCGCTCCTATTACCCGTTCGCTCCGGGTTATTTCGCGCCGAGAAGTGGGTCGTTTCGCTCCGATAATTATAGGTAATTCAATGCGCAATTGGCTATCGATGATTAACATAATCATTTCGGATTTACTTTTGAAATTAATAAAAAATCAAACCATACATCCTAATCAAATGAAGTAATTCATTCTTTGATTTATCAGAAATATAATTAAATAATTTACCAGTGTATTAAGACCCAAGCGCTTGCATATATGTACTCCTTGAGAAAGTTTTATAAAAAGCATTTAATACGTGTGAGAGAGAGGATAAATGATGGTCGTGTGCTGTAGTGCAACTTATAATCTAATTCTTGTTTAAATTGTTTTTGCGTAATTTAAAAACGTATCTGTGTAACCAAGGACGTATAATGATAAGTCCTTGGTGTAGCAAAAACAAAATGGCATCTCGTCAACAATCTCGGAGTTTACTGTCCAGGGGTGAAATCCACTTTGACAAAAAAACATTTTATCATGCAAGTCAATGGCACAAATGTTTTTCTCCATTTTACTTAGTTCTTTGTCCCTTTCCCACTAAGCATAATTTCCTGAAAAAAAATGTATGCTTGGATCATACATCTCTATATGTGCTTCATTACCAATGTATTTACTAGTATTTAAACTGTCAGTGTTTTGATATTATTTGTGTTTCCGCAGTGTTAGAAAAAGAAATAATCAAATCCAACCAAAAACCATAAAAATAACAAAAGAGAGACTCTGAAACATTCCGCCCATTTTCAGTACTCCCCAAACCAGATTCTGATCAAATACATAAAAAGAAACATTTTTTTTCAAAAACAATTTATAAAACTGGAGCGAAACGACCTAGGGCGAACGGGAATCGGCGCGAACGCACCCGGGGTGAAAGGGAATAGGAACGAAACAACCTAGTGTGCGAACGGGATTCGGCGCGAAACGACCCGGATTCGACCATTTTGGACCTGAATTAAGATAGTGTCAAAGGAAACAGAAGTCTTGGTTGATATGTAATCAAATGTATCCTAGTTAATTATGTCATCCCATTTGACAAAAAATTGCAAGAAAATGTATCGGTTAACTGAGCATGATTAGAGTTATGATAATATATACAGAGCAGGCCGGTGTGTCCACACACTTTAGACTAATTCATTAGATTTATTAAGTTTTCAAAGTGGACAAGTTGTATGCAAATACTCGCTTTGAATGCTTGAGTGTAACACTTTTGAAAAAATTAAATTAAGCTTTAGAAAATCTATCTTTACTATGTGATATTGGGTCCTGAACACAGCTTGCGTAAACATTGTACTGGCCGGTGTGTCCGTGCATGACCTAGAAAACCCAGCATAGGCATGTTAAAAAGAAAGATTTTTTCAAAACAAACCATGTGATGAAAGAAACTTATTATTTCAATGATATAAGACGCAAATTTGTATTGAAATTACAAAATAATAGAAAAGGGGGGATTCGAAACCAATAGGGTGAAAAAAAATAGCTGTTTTGAGCCTTTTGAAGTAAATTACATATTTCTGTGCCAAATTTTATAATTTCTTTTCTTTACTTTGAACATTAAAAGTTAAAGTTGTAAACTTATTGACAACGTTTTGTGTTAGCCAAAATTGACTTCAACATCTAAAGGTTGTTGGTGCGTGGAAACACCGGATGCGCGGACACCAGTTCTCCCACTGTTTAGCCTCAAGACGATGAAAAGTACAGAATAACAAGTTGTAGTATGCAGAGCATTATAAAAGTAATTAAAGTGTAAAAGTTCAGCTTTGGAGTAAAAAATCATTTAAGTTGCATAGTTTGTCATCAAACTTCATGAATTAGGGAAAGTAGTTTCAACAAAATATGCTATTCCTTGGTAACGTGAAAAGCATTAAAAGTTCTGAACAGTAGATAGCAATTGCAAGATTTCAAGTTAATCCCCAGAAAACTCAATTTGTGACCAGTAAATCTCCAATTGATTCCTCTAAATCTTCAAATACAATACAGTATTATCTTCAATTTACTGATCTATTAATTTTGAGGTGAGTTTTAAATACAATGTATGATCCTTGAACTTGTATATTTCGTTTATTTTTTTTTTCAGTTGTCAGACTTGGTTTCGAAGAAATTCCGACATGCTCAACACAGTGTTTTGTACATGTAGCATTAATGAGATATGGTACAATTTGAGTTTGAATTTCTTTTCTATCTAATATTAACTTTTGGCAGAGTAAGGGGACTTTATGTCCAATTTCCTAGTGTTTGCTACAGATAGTGGACAGTGTACATGTATGTTGCTATCATTCATATTCTCACAATTCTTGCTTATCCTATATTTGAAACATAATAAGTAATAAAGGTGAAGTTTGAAACATAATAAGTGATAAAGGTGAAGTTTGCAAAATGTTAATATCAAAAAGTGTCTAGTGTGGGCTGCTTTTTGTGGTGCAAATTTGAAGTTATGAGATGAATCCTTATGGTACATTGTATATACATTGTATTGCCCTTTTTCTGAATTATCAGGATTTTTTTAACTCTTAAAAAGGCTTGGTCCAGGTTGGTGAAACATGCTTTCTTCAGTCTCTTGTTTTCAGTTGATTGTCACATATCTCAAACTTAACTATTCATGATGAAATAACTACCGATATGTATTTTAGAACAGCCTGCAGTAATGCCGAAAACAAAATATTGGAAGAAATCACTGGCAAGAAGAAAAGATGTGACAGCTGAACAGCTAACAGCATTGAGGAAGACAAGAAAGACCTATCATAACATCAAAAAGGTAGACATACCAATTGAGCAAGTTATTTTTGAGACGTACATTGTAAATGAAAATAACATCTAGTGTTGCATTGAGTTAGAATTTTACATTTTTAAAACAATGACTATGTTCAAATATCATACTTGAATGAGCAGTAAAATACTGAGGAAGTTTTTTATTTTCATAAATATCACTATTTCTTTGGTACTTAAATTCATGGTTTCGATTTCTATGCCCTAGAACTCTAGCAAAAAATCATTTTGTTGGGGACTTAATTTTGTGGTTTTTGCAAACCAAGAAATCCATGAAAATTGGAACCCTTAGAACAATAGTACTTTCACAGTGATAAACCATATTTCAATGCAAGTAAAAAACACTTAGATGACCAGTATTAAAAGGTATAGTTTTGCTGATTTAGCTATAGATTGTTCTTACTTTTCTGTGTTTATTGAATGCACTTCAAAATTTTAGTATAAAATCAAAGGTCTCTGAACTCATTTTTCAGGGGGAGGGGGCTTCAAAAAATAACAAGATTTTCACTTTCTTGATATGGTCTATATAGGGAGAAAATACAATTTTAGATTTTTTTTTATATTAAGTGAAATGATAGATTTTTGGGGAAAATGTAGTTTTAAGTGTATCAAAGAAATCACTTTGGAAATATGAAAAAATAGGGATCACCCATCATATTTTCCCTTATTATTCTTTATACAATGTAATTATCTTCCTTTAATAAAAGAAGTTTTTTAAAAAGTGACATACTGTTTACCAATTAATTTTTGCAAGCGATTTATTTTCACGATCTTCATGATGGTAAAAATATCACAAAAACTAATCGTAGTGAATATTTCTAATCCTAATACAAAAACATCAGCAGAAAAAAATCACGAAAAATTAGTCGCTACAAAGTTGACTTGGACAGACAAAATATGAAATAAAGTGTCCGTGAAAATATGTTGGTTTACAATATATTGCATACTCGGCGCATAAATGTAGCTTATTTGATTTCATTTATTAACAATTAAATAACTTTTCAAAATCATATTTACAACATTTTAATGATAAATTCCAATTTTCATTAGATGCCCAAGGTGGATGTGCAGTTTTTGACACCAAAACCACCTTAAGGTGGTTCAGGGGCATAAGCAAAATCCATCAGAAATTTTCAATTGTTTGCAGAATTAAACTTCAAAATTGAACTTCAAAATAATAATATAATAATTGGGGGTCACAGCCATATAAACTCACAATCTTTCTCCAAAAATGGGAATCTTTTAGTTCAAATATTAAGGAAAATTATCATTTTTGTCTAGCCCATGATAAAAGACGTAGTAGTGGGCCTGCAAAGTATGACATGGGTTGAAGGCGTGACCTCAAGTTAATTTATAGAAGCCTTTAATGTAGGGGCTTTTTATTGGGTCCATAGGTAGCTAACGGTGAACCCTATCTGTCAGACCCCAAATCATGTGACCTTGATCTATATTTCACAGTCCAGTGACCAGGTTAAGTTGTTTTGATTAAGTCCCTTTTTAATACATACAATCTAGAAGGTTAGTACATATCAGTCTGCCATATGGCTTTTGTCCACGGTCCAGTGACAAGGTTAAGTTTTTTGCTTAAGTCTGTTTCTCAATAACTAAAAGTGATATGTCACTGATATTTGTTATAAAGCTTGGTCTTGATAAGTTCATGTCAATCTGCTAATATGGCTTTTGACCTTGATCTCAATTTTAAGGCCCAGTGTCCAGGTTAAGTTTTTTTTCTTAAGTCAGTTTTTCAATAACTACAAGCTTTAGGTCAGTGATATTTGGTATATAGCTTGGTCTTGGTTAGTACATATCAGTCTGTCATATGGCTTTTGACCTTGACCTCAATTTCACAGTCCAGTTCCCAGGTTAAGTTTTTTGCTTAAGTGTGTTTCTCAATAAATACAAGCTATAGGTCAATGATATTTGGTATAGTAGTCTGGTCTTTGTCAGTACATGTCAGTTTCATGGTCTGCAGTGAGCATGTTTTGTATTTCTGATTAAGCCAGTTTGATTTTTTCATCACTTTTAGTGACAAAGCAAAGAGGGGTGAGACATCTATTAGGGTCCAATTTTATTTAAAAGTTATTCAAGTTACACCCATGAAAATTTTGGTAAATCTTTTGTATTGCTAGTTTCTAAAAACAAAAAGAAAAATGTGGTCATCAAACTTATGTTATTATTTCAAAAAAATCAAAATTTTGGTAGTGATTTCTTTGTAAATGTTTTTTTTAAATTACCTCCCTTGTTTAAATTTTCATTTTCAAAAAATTTTACAGTAAAAATACTATTCTGAATTTTTTGTCTTAAACGAATGCTAGACAGAATTCTTAAATTACAAAAAAGGGCAGCAAGATTGATATTGGATGCAGATCCATTATCCCCCTCTGAGCCCTTATTCAAAACACTTGGATGGATGAAAGTTCAAGACAGAATTAAATATCATAAGTACCTATTAGTATATAAAAGCCTAAAAAATGAAGCACCTTCATNAATGTGGTCATCAAACTTATGTTATTATTTCAAAAAAATCAAAATTTTGGTAGTGATTTCTTTGTAAATGTTTTTTTTTTTAAATTACCTCCCTTGTTTGAATTTTCATTTTCAAAAAATTTTACAGTAAAAATACTATTCTGAATTTTTTGTCTTAAACGAATGCTAGACTATAAGAAATGGGCTCATTATTTGTGTTTTAAGCAAAATATTTTAAAGATTTGTCCAAATTTTAAAATGTTTGTATATTTCTTTAATAAGAAAATACCTATCAAAGCATGAAACATGAAATCAAAATGGCGGAATAGTACCAAACTACCTTAAATGATAAACAACTCAGTGAACAATAAGATGATAAAAACACTTTACCGGTACTTGCTCATAAAATGATAAACAGTACTTCACTGACAAGAAAAAAAAACAATAAAACATATGCACAGACATGAAAACAACAATTAACTGACCAGAAAAAAAAACAATAAACCATACTTCAACTGGCAGTGCAAGACTGAATCATGAAGTAATACGGTAAATTGACTTCAGATGGTAACAAATTTTCATAAGTTTTGGTTGTGTGCAGACCTGTCAAGTTTTGAAAATTACCTCGCGTGAGATTTGCCAAATTTGTCAAAGATCAAAGGAAAAAATTAAAAGATCAAAGGAATTAGCTACAAATTCGTTTAAGCTTCGCATGAGTCTCACGCCCATCAGGTCTGTGTGTGGCCTTTGTTCATGCAGTTGCGGCATATAGGGATCGCTATCTGTTGTCTTGTGTCATCTTCGTCCAAAGGTGTCAGTATCACAACAAATTTGTGTCAGTTTTCTCAGGAACCACATGTCCCAGTCTTATGCAATTCAATATGGAGTATCAGTATGGGTACCTATACTGTTTTATAGTATGGGTACCTATACTGTTTTATAGAGTTCCTGTTTGACAGAACTTAAAATATTTTTCTTGTCTTGAAAATTTCTGTCACGCTTTTCTCAGCAACAACATATTCCTGCGTTCTGCAATTTGGCAGGGATTATCAGTGTGGAAACCTATAATGTGTAAGAGAGTCTGCGATCTTTTGCATGTCCACTTCCTGTTTGACAGAAGTTTTTTTGTTTAATTATGCAGGCAACACACTACTAAGTTTTTTTTTATTTCAGTTGATTACTGGTTGCCAAATCAGTGAGTCTGATGCTTTCTCATTGATGTGATTAGTCCATCTAAAATTATATGAAACCATTTCACAATGAAATCTCTGTACATAACCCTTTTATTTGGTTTACACAATTGAAAATTTTTTGATACTGTTTAAAAATGTTTTTTTTTTAATAGGAGAAACCATACAGATTCCGTCTGATTGGAAGACCAAAGATACATCTACAGCCCTCTCAGGTAGATTTTTACATTCAGATCTTAATGTATAACATCAGTAAAGATCCACACTGCAAACAACCTGCTAATTAGGGCAATCCAGTAAAATGAGAGTGCTCTATACCACTGACTGTTGAAGCTTACTTTGTTCATATGTCTGTTGGCTTTTCCTTTATTTTCACCGTGAAAACATATCAGTTGAAGTAGGCCTCAAAATCCAATGCTTAAATATGTCTATACACTAAATATTTACTGCCATATAAAACTAGTACATTGTACCAGAACATTTGGGTTGAGTGTGTACTACATATAATCTTTTATAGGAAGCAATAAATTTATAATTTCCCTATGCCCAAAATCATGTCCACATTTATTTTGTTGCAGTATATTAGGATATTCAAAAAGAATTATTTCTATCTAAATCTCTGTCAGTGTCTGCAAAAAGGTGGTGGCATCAAAAATTTTTGTTTCAATTTCCAAAACCTTGAGATAAACTTCTTTGTGTGAAAATTTTACAGACCAGGAAACATGGAATGAGTATGTTCCTGTATGAAGATTTAGAAAAAACAGAGAAACGTCTCCAGTATATATCATCAAAGAATGACAGACATTCTGAAGGAGGTAAGAATTTGTATAAATACTATGATAAATGAAGGATTCTATACTAAAATACCTTAAAAAGAAACTGTCTGTGTTTAATTCCATGGTCTTATTAATATTCTTATCCAAAACCAATATTCTAATAATACAAGTATATATAATTTTACAAATTTGGAACTTGCGTCCTTTTTATGCGACCGCAAAAATTTTGCGGTCATAAAATGGTATGGTGTCTGCATTGGCGTCTTTGGACAGCATAACTTTGGTTCTAAGGAACGGATCATTATCAAATTTTAGTATGATGTTTCTTGGCACAAGCTTAAACTGAGGTTTTATTTTCAGATTTTGGCCCTGCCAATTGTGTCATACTGTTATTGTGTCCACACATGTTTAATTTACATTTATGATATTGATTCAGGATTGAATGAGCGGGAGTATAACAGGCTGCCATTTGGCGCCAGCTCTTGTTGTGTCAAGCTCTTTAGCTTGTCCACACTCACTTTAAATTACACTTGTTCAAATTTCAGTGGTCAACATGCTGCGCTCGTCGTAGCCCTTTATTAGCTCACCTGGCCAAAGCTTTTGCCATCACTTGGCGTCTGTCGTCCGACCGACCGTCTTTTTATACCCCCTGCAAACAAAGTTTGGGTGGGTATATAGGAATCACCCTGTCTGTCTGTCTGTCCGTCCGTCCGTCTGTCCACCTTTCTCGTAAGCGCAACTCCTCTTAAACCACTTGAAGGATTTTGATGAAATTTTACACAAAAAAGGAAGGACACTATATGGAGATGTGCATGAAGGAATATAATTATTGTCCGAAACCAGGAAGGGGAGATAATTCAACTTTGACTTTTCATTGATTCCATCTGTATGGGTTACCTCGTAAGCGCAACTCCTCTTAAACCACTTGAAGGATTTTGATGAAACTTCACAAAAAGGAAGGACACTATATGAAGATGTACATGAAGGAATATAATTATTGTCCGAATTCAGGAAGGGGAGATAATTCTACTTTTACTTTTTGTTGATTCCCTATGTATGGGTTACTTCGTAAGCACAACTCCTCTTAAACCACTTGAAAGATTTTGATGAAACTTTACACAAAGGAAGAACACTATATGTAGATGTGCATGAAGGAATATGATTATTGTTTGAAATCAGGAAGGGGAAATAATTCGACGTTGACTGTTGTTGATTTCTCCTGCAAATATCTTTTTTTTCCCAAGAAAAATTTTTAAGCATAGATATTGTGAATTCAAACTGTTGGAGAGACACACTTTTGTCATTGTAATCCTCTTGAAAAGTTGTTTTCAAAGTGTTGTAATGAAATTTCTCTAATGCTTATGATTTTTGTGTAAAATGTCAAATAGGCTAAAAAA
>MJUU01067294.1:13549-26608 GCA_002080025.1 Modiolus philippinarum | reverse complement strand
TATTTGATACCTATTTGTCATCACTGGAGTATCAAGATAAACCCCTTCAGGCAGTGCAAATTGATATACAGTAGAATACTATAGAACATTGAGTAATTGATTAACAGAAATAAGATAGGAGTTTTGAAGGTGTTAGGTTTTACTAGAGGAATATAGGTATATTCATTGATGATTAGCAAATAAAATATGTTAATGATCCAGGAAATCCGCCATAATAATAAATCTGAAAAAACTTGGGTAACTTCTGTCCCAATGTATTGCATTGCAAAAAGTTGTCGTTTTTCACCCAATCAAATAAATAGGTTTGAAAACAAATTGAACTACATATAATTTATTTTATAAATACCAGTAAAATGAACATTAGTATGGCAAAAACAGTCCAAGCAAGCATAAAAATATAGTATACATGTTATGACTGAGCTGATGCGTGCTTTAGAAAACTGACGCTAGAAACTGCCTTTGCTTATTACCTCATATGTTTATGCATAGTCAAGTCTTAGTAGAAATGCTTAACATCTTTTTATTTTTTAAGTACAACTTTGATTAGCTGAAGTTGTAGGTTACATATTTCTTTGGTTAAAAGAGTTTATACTGAACTCAATACTGCCAAATTTCTTTGTTTTAATTTATGCATTTATTAAAGCTGTTTATGTGAATTTTTAAAATAGAGAATTGTTCACTGGATATTGCTTGTTGCTGGATGATTTTCTAAAAATGCATATTAACTCACTGTTCTATTTTCATATACAGTGGAACTTCGATGGCTCGAACACCTAAGGGACTGATGAAAACGGGATGAACAAGAGGAGTGTCCGGGCTATTGAGGTTGAAATATGTTTTAACTTGAATAAGGGGACCAGAAAATTGGTTCAAGACATCCATGGTGTTCGAGCTATTGCAGTTTGGAGCCATCAAAGTTCTACTGTTTATTCTAAGTTCAGGCCATTGCTTTTTAGCTTAATGATGAGCAGAAAAATAACTTCCATGGGATAAAAATCTCTGAGTGTATAAGCAAGGCTAGCAGAGTTTGGTCTAGATGTTTCTCAAATTTGAAAATATAAACAATTCAAAAGTTGTTTTTCATGTTTTTTTTTTCACATCAGATGATGTATTTTAAGCAATTGATGTTTTGACCCCACCCTTTTCTCTCTGTGATAATGTAAGTTTTTGTTTCAAAATTTGTAGTTTTTATTAAATAAATAAGTGTTGAAATTACATTTATGAACACTATTATTGATATTCTTTGTTTTAGAATAAAAGATTTTAAACATTATTTTTAAATAAATTTTGGAACAGATATACTAGGGGAGTACTCAATCTCACCAGGTCGTTTTCCTCCTTCAACTTTGATAGTTGAAAATAAAATTTCATTTGTTTCAAATCCTCATAAATTTTTCTTTACAAGGCACAGATTTACAAAAAGTGATTAAAACTCTCAGTCAGTCAAATGACAATTGGTAAGATGGAGTACTCATCCAGTATTGAATGTTTTTGTTGATGTTGTTTATATATATATATAAGCTTTAGCCACAGAGTTATCTATTTTGAATGTTTTGTTATGTAATATGTGGAACTGGACATAGTTGAATGTATAAATAACATTTTATTTAAATGTCGAAATCAACACTTCAGAGTTCTGCATAGCTTGAATGTTTTAGCCATTTTATAAGGCAGCATTGACGCTTGTTGACAGGGATTCTTGTTAGATATTTAGAGTATAAGTGTTACCTGTTAATTAAATTACAGTAAAAACTTTTGTTATATTGCCAAACATTGTCTGGTCAACTTTTAGATTTGTTTATATAGAGAGTGTAAAATTTTATGAAATATAGCATTTTAAAAATAATTGCCTAAGTTTTACAAGTTTCATGGGCATGCTAACAACTGAATGATATGCTTATCTATTTTCATGATATTGTTAAAAAATCTGAGAATGTTGTCCAGTTTTATTGTTTTAAAAATGGCCATGTAATACTAAACATAACAGAAAAAATTGGAGCATATCAATACTTTTGTCAAGAGATCTGATTGTATGTATCAGCAATTCATACAAAATATTTCTCCTTTACAAATGCAAAATTCAGTCAATAATTCACAATTTAATACAGTAAGTCATTTTATACCTACAACATTTTCTGTTTTGGGTTTTTTGTGAGAACTATTATGAGTAGTTATAAACAATAACAGGTAAATTGTTGTGATGTATGACTACACTCAGGTAAACAATTATAAAACTATTTTTAACTTTTTATGTTCGATTGATAAAGTAGTCTCTAATGTTGAATTTTCTCTTTTTGTGAATTTGTAATCTTTTATTGTAAAATTTAAGGACATTCACAAAAATTCGTTTTATGGATTGATAAAAACACCAATTTCATCATACTTTTTCATACACGAATCAAAGTTGAACAACTAATTAAAGGAGTTTATCAATGTGCCATACAACTTTTGAACATTCAAAATATATAATTTTTGAACTAATATGCTGAGATCTTGATGAAAGAAACAAAATTTAAAATGGCACTCATGGCTTCTTTTCTCATAAAAATGTAAAATAATTTTGGTGCAAAAATTCGTGTATTTTAAAATGATCATTAATTACATGTATATTCTAATGCATATTTTAATCTTTGTTTGTGTTTTTATAACATGGACCTGTTAATGCAAAAAAAAATCGATTTTACTATATAAGGCAATGATCTTGTTAAATTTATTGTTTTGATTTAACCTGAATGATTCAGTCCATCTCCTAATCGAATCATCTCTTTTGGTCTAGGATCAGAAGGCCTATGATCATTGGATGCATCAGACCAATCAAATTTCTTCTTTCTTTTGACACTGTGCTGGTGCAGAAACAAACAAACTCCCACTTTTCATGGATTTCCCATGATGCATTGAGATGTTGACACATTTGAATGGCCAATGCTGTAAGATTCAATGTATCAATGGAAGATCAGGAGAATACGACGACTGAATTATTCAGGTTACTTTTGGTAGGGTATTTAACCTGTTACTTCTTGTGTTTTTGGTAGGGTATTTTAACTGTTACTTCTGAAGAAAAATGGAAACTTTCATGTATTTGTTATATTTAAAATCTGTCAGTAATCAAATTTATAAACATTTTTGCCAGAGCTTTAGTTGTTTTTATGTTAAAATATCAATTAAGATTTTGACTTTCCAATTGTGAGCTTTGCCTTTCCTGGTAAAAATCTGTATACATGTCACAGTTGTAATAATTATACCCCCACTTGATAGAGTGTGGGGTATAGTGAACTCACCTTGTTTGTTGGGATATTATTTCTGTAAAATTTTTCTCAGCCCCTAGGATTAATTTCAAACTTGGTATACACCCTCTATATGATTATTTTTAAGAGACATTCTATTTTTGAGTCCTATCATATGTGTACTTCCTGTTTGATGAAATGTGGACTGAGTTACAAAATGTATAGTGATACATGAATTTTTTGGCAGCATTTTTCTCAGCTTCTACAGTAGGGGTTGACTTCAAAATTGAGATGCAACTGCTTTATGATTAGTTGTAAGAAACATCTTATTTTGAGCCCTGTCAGATATGTACTTCCTGTTTGACTAAATGTGGACTAAGTAACGAAAAGTGATGAAACATGAAATTTTTGTTGCATTTTTCTCAGCTTCTGAGGATTGATGCAGCTTCTATATAATTAGTTGTAGTGAACATCCTATTTTTGTTCTGTTAGATATGTACTTCCTATTTGAAGAAATGTGGAGTTAGTAATGAAATGTAGTGAAACATGAATTTTTCTTTGCATTTTTCTCAGGATATACAAGAGGGATTGATTTCAAACTGGTATGCAGCCTGTATATGATAAGTTGTAAGGGGCGTCCTATTTGAAATCCTGTCAAACCTATTGACCCTGTTTAAGGAAATTCAGCCTTTATATGTTTAGACACATTTACTTCCTGTTGTCGAGTATGGGGTATCCTTGGAACACCAACAGGTGCAACTTCTTTTTGTTATTGATTTGTAACATGTACAGTTGCCTTCTACAGCAAGCCAGATGATGTTCACAAAGATTATCAGATATTTTCATCGCTACAAATACACTGGCCAAAATACAGTAAGAATGCCAAGGATAAGTTCAGACTACCACTTAGTCTTGACTTTGATCTTTAATCCTTGGTTTATTGAATTTGTGAACATGTGAAAGGTTTTACATCCATATCCATTTCCTAGTAAAAACAATACTTCTACTAGCTTTATTGAGTCAGAATTGGTACATACCACTCTGACATATGTCAAGCAACACTAAAAGAGTTCACAAACGGAACCACCTACTCTTATCACAAGCCACAATCCACACAAAAACTCCACAACAAAAACACAAATGAAAGATGAAAGTTCAATTTCATAGTTCAATGACTTTATGGTGTATGCCAGTCTCTCACCTGTAGTACAACCTCAACATCAAATTCATTGTAAAATGACGTTACGGTACATTGAATTGGACAACCATCATACAACTTTGAATTCAATTTCATAGTTCTGGAACTTAATAGTGTACATGACAGTCTGACACATGTCAAACAACATTAATAACAAGTTTCATAGTTCAATGACATACAGAAGTTTTTTCAGCCATCTATTTATTAAGATTTGAAGTTTCATTGGGGTATGAAAGTGTTGACCAAAGCACATTTTTAATGAATCACGGTAGCACTTCATGTTGAAAATGTGCGCCCGGTCAACACTTTCATAATCCCTATGAAACTTCAAAATAATGCATTCAATTCTTATAATTACATTTTAACCGAAATGTAAGAAAACACAATTTATTTACAGCAAAGTACATCATGTACATTAGGATTCTATTTTTACGAATTAATCCGCCGCGTGAACATGTGATCAAATGTGTTTCATGGAAATTGCAACTTCACATTGATATGTCATGTGATTGATGGAATTCTAATGAATATGCATGAAATGTAATTATTCAATAATAATCTGTCATACTAATTTAAGTGCACTTGATGTACATATCTGTATAGTGTCTCATCAGTAGTGATAAAAGCCAAATATATGAACCAAAACAAGCAAGATACCCACATTTCGTTTATTGAAATGCATTGCAGAGTATTACTAGACCAAACATGTATTGAACTTGGACATCAGTTTCATGGTTCAATGACTTTGCTATTCTTGATATTCATCCTTACTTCACTACTTGTGTCTCATCCACTATATATTTCTTTATTTTAAATATAGGTCCTTTTGTACATGCATGGTTCAGTTTCTTAAAACATCATATATCGTGCACATTTCTCTGCAAAAATCTCCTGAGGCGAGTACTTGATTATAAATATTGATTACTTTTAAGTCGGTGTTTTATACATGTTTGACCTAGATTTTACACATTGACATATAATTATTTGCATTTTAGGCCTCAACATACCAATGGCTTGTTCAAAATTAGTCATATTGATTTCTCAGCATATGGTATGAAATGGTTTCATGAGCATATTCAGGCCAGATGTTTCTGTGTCACAACTACTTGTAGATCACATGTAGGTAAAATCTGGTTCTAGGGGCGATTTAAGTTCTCTTGCATTTTTTTCATGTCGGTTTTTGCTTGTTATATGCCAGGTTAGTTCATTTGCATGTTTTGGTTTGAAACTGAGCATCAAAGAAATGACACAAATTTAACAGAGGCATTTTTCATTTCCAGTTTGAGTGATGTGATCAATGCAGTGATATGGAATAATTGCATATGAGACTTTATAGATCCAAGAAATGAACAAAGCTTTTATTTTTGTTCTCCATCTTGAAGTCGCCACGAGGGTTTTAATATTGAGCTCATACCTCATAGTAAGTTTAAGACGAATTCATCAATAGATGTCGAACGACACTACATCCATTTCTTTACTGGTCATGGATGCGGGATCGTGAAACTGGTAAAGTGCTCATGCTATCACTGCCATCTATGGCCGGAAAAAATCACTAATCATCTCCATCTAGAACATGTAGACAAACTCCAGGCCGGCATGTGTCAGAATGTTAAATTTAACATCGGTAAAAGCTGCATTCACTTTAGTTCGTTTTGTGTAATCTGATTCAAGTAATGAATTTTGGATTAGTTCTCTTTTATGTTTGTTTTGTAATTTCCCGTACTGCATAATTCTTTAATCATAATATAGATCTGACATTGTTACCCTGTCCAAATCAAATATTTCTTACGTCAGAAAATTACCTTCTTTGTCATGGACCACATCTAGTTTCATTAATAGATATACTGCGGATAGCAGTACTAACATACTTGACTTTTTGTTTGTTGATATAGGTTGATATTTCTGAATATAATCGGTATTCTAATGGGCACTTATTGTGCACCTACGCTTGCCAATCTGTTTCTGCATTTGCATAAAGCTGAAGTTAATAAAACCTTTACAAAATCATGTTTATTTTCGCCTTTCGCTCGAAACAGATATATCAGTGAGTATTTACATGTACATCTTGTATATCTTAATTAATCAAGGTGGCTCACTCATCACATTTTTTAATTATACCCCCGCTACATAGTAGTGGGGGTATACTGGTTTACCTCCGTTCGTTCGTTTGTTGGTTCGTCCGTTCGTTCGTCTGTCCGTAACCACACTTTTCTCAGCAACTACTAGACAGAATGAAATCATATTTTGGCAAAAACTTTCTCATGATGGTCTGATAAGTATATACAGATTTCCAGGTTACCGCATAAGTACTTCCTGTTTGCCGAGACTTTATTTTTTTTTTTATTATTGTACAGCATATGGAATTTTTCGTCACAATTTTTTCTGAAACTGTAAGTTGGATTCAATTGTTGATTTGCACAGAGCTTTCTTATGGTCCAATCTATCATGTATTTGGATTTCAAGGTTACACGGTAAGCACTTCCTGTTTGACGAGACGTCATTGTTTTTCATTGTTGTACAATATATGGCATTTTTCGTCAAAATATTTTCTGAAACTGTAAGTGGGATTCAGTTGATGTTTTGAACAAAGCTTTCTTATGGTCCAATCTATCGTGTATTCGAATTTCAAGGTTACGTCATAATCACTTCCTGTTTGCCGAGACGTCATTGTTTTTCATTGTTGTACAATATATGGAAGTTTTCGTCACAATTTTTTCTGAAACTGTAAGTTGGATTCAATTGTTGTTTTGCACAGAGCTTCCTTATGGTCCAATCTATTGTGTATTCCGATTTCAAGGTTACACGGTAAGCACTTCCTGTTTGCCGAGACGTCGTTGTTTTTCATTGTTGTACAATATATGGAATTTTTCGTCACAATATTTTCTGAAACTGTAAGTGGGATACAGTTGTTGTTTTGAACAAAGCTTCCTTATGGTCCAATCTATCGTGTATTCAAATTTCAAGGTTACGTCATAAGCACTTCCTGTTTGCCGAGACGTCCTTGTTTTTCATTGTTATACAATATATGGAATTTTTCATCACAATTTTTTCTGAAACTGTAATTTGGATTTAATTGTTGTTTTGCACCGAGCTTCTTTATGGTCCAATCTATCGTGTATTTTGATTTCAATATTAGGTTATAAGCATTTCCTGTTTACTGAGGTGTCATTGTTTTTCATTGTTGTACAATATATGGAATTTTTCATCACACTTTTTTTTTGAAAATGTAAGGCAGTTTTAATTGTTGTGCAGATAGTTATCATTGAAAATGTTGGTTACTAGGATTATATAATTGTTTTTATACTTGTATTGTGTCCATACTTGTACTGTGTCCCGACACAATTNAATTTTCACTTGCCACATTGATTCAGGGTATAATGAGCGGGGGTATATCAGGCTGCCATTCGGCGCCAGCTCTTGTTTTTATCAGATTTCGGTACTCTGGTTTTCTCCGGTTCAATGGCTTAAAGAATTTTGCACACAGATGCCCACTTAACATAACACATGTTAACTCTAACTGCAATAACACGTTTTTATAAAATTCTTGATATAACTTCCTAGCTTTTAGACAAAAAATAAACTTGATGTTAAATTAAGGGGGAATCCTGAGAAATCCATTTCCCGCCATATTTTGAATGTCTGTTAACTCCGTTAAAAGCACGCGGACCTATATATTTCTTTTTACCATTTTCATCAATCTAACAATGCTGAATCAATTCAAATTCAAGAAGTCCTTGATATCACAACATCAGGACTGAGCCTCCTTTTGTCAACTTGAAATTAAAGAACAAAAACGAAAAGGTCGGGTAATAATTTTAGATGTTTGTCGTACGAAATAGAAAGCTGCTCTTTCAAGCTTTTGAAAAAAGATTTGTTTACTGTAGACTTACTTGATTTTTGTTTTTGTTTTTTCACATGATGGTGATATATGAACAGCACAAGACCCTTACAATGTAGAAGCACTCAATCCCACTCCTTGTTGTGATCATATGATCATGTCAAGTTATTTTTCGGAGTTGTAAACTATAACAATATATGCTACCATGTTGTGTATTCTGAATTATAAAAGCAACATGCTTCAGGGTATAAAAGCTTAGCGGTTAGTTCTTTCTTGCCAGTTGGTTTGCTCGGGTAGTGCTTGCACCATCGTCATTAATTTATTACACCTGCTTGATCAATTATAGTTACCTTATCATTACAACTTGGGTAAACTGGCTACAAAAGCTTCCTTGCTTTGAGATTGACTCAATATCATGCGTTATGATGTTAACCTAATCAATTTTTAATTATAACATACCGTATCTAGGGTCCAGAGTTAGGATAAGTTAGAGATTGACACTAATCCGCAAAATTTAAATCTGCCCAGGTGACTGCTTGTGAAAGAAACTGAACATCTGGCATACCATAAATGATATATATGTTATTGATTTGTATCATTTGTATGTAGATGGGTAACTTACGTTCGTTCAGTAACATTTCATACAGGTATTGCAGGTCGGCTTGGTTGTTCTCTGATTGTTTTGTAACGTCAATGTTCAATTCTTTATGGTGTTCGCTTCAAAACGGTCTCATACATGAAGCAGGCCTTCTTTTCACTTATCGATTTTAAGACCATTTATCTCTTTATTCGATGTTGAATTAGAAAAAATGATATCTGAACTAAGTGTCAGAATCTTCGTTCCAAGAGTTACTTTGTCTGTACAAAAGTTATTTCATCTTCCCGCGGCCGTTGGTCCTAGATGTTGGTCCACATTTAATCAATTTCTGTCTCATTCATCAGCATTAATACGCAATTATACGTTTAAATTCAAACGCTGCTGGTAAGTAGAACCCTTTTATCTAATACTGAACGTAAATCAAATTAAATGTCACATAGCTTGTCCTTTGTGAAGACCTATGTTGATCATGAAACATAAACGAGCGGAAAATTTTCTACAAGCAATGATTATTTATCTAATATGAAACTTTTTGTCTTGTTCATCAACAATGATGGACTGAAATTCAAGTGATCAAAAACAAGCAATTTTCTCTTTTTAGATACTATATTCATAAAATTACAAAGAAGATGGTACAAATATATTGAGACAGAAATATCTAACAACTCGATATGTTACATATGTACAACTTGGCCTTTTGTGGGTTGCTCTTTCTAACATAACATCCTATGCATAGCTGATGCGGTGAAATGAAACGGAAACTAGTTGGATAGTTCTCTGCCTGAATAATTCCCAAACGCTTGACGTCAAAATATGTTAAAAATTGTCCTAAGTTATTGAAGATGTGGAACACAAACGCTTTTTCATCGTTCACAATTACGTTGTCCAATGGTGTTGTGATTAAATCTGTTGGACTAAACGGATTGTATCTATCCAAACTGGTGTTGATGTCTGGGTGTCCTTTATAAATATTAATAACGCCTTCCGTTGGTTTCCCTAAGACCACCACTCTACCCTTACAGTCCTTTGTAAATCTGTCGACAACAAAAATATTTCCATTCCTGCAACTAGTTATGAAGAACGGATATTCAAATATAGGTTTATTTTCTTTGTTGTACTCGTATATAGCCTTTTGTTTACCATCTTTATCTAAAACAATAACAGCCCTCCTTCCCGCATTTTCCCCGCCATCTTTTCCTCTCCCAGCCCCGACTATCAGTTGACCATCGTGTGTCAAATGAACAACTGTCGTCTCCAAGGGCGACAGGGAATAAATAGATTCGTTCAGTTGTCCGGTGGTACTGCTGATTTGTTTAAGTTTTTGATTATTGTCCGACATTAAAAGGTTACCTGTTTGATTTACCGCCATGCCGTATACATTCACGGTAAAGTTGAAAACTTGTTCAAGTCGAGTCCCGCTCAGCTTAAACATCTGTAAAATTGGAAGTTCACCATCGGCTATCCAAACGGAATTTCCTCCACATGGCGATAGATAGGTGATACATTCAAGTTCTGTTTGAAATTCTTTAACAACAGTCAATCTTATATCTTGAAGAGAATTTCCTTTCCTTACTTCCTCTAGTTCATGGCCATTGTGCACTTTGATAATACAAACCGGACATATCAATTTGCTACAAGTTTTACAGAACATACAATAATCATTGTCTGAATGCTCTTGACATTTAGTGTCACTGGTGTCTGTATTCAGTCCACGATTTGATCCGATCTGTTTTATGTCTATAACACTGTGTTCATTTGCATTTTTGAATTTAGGATGAATATTGATTTTACAGTTTTCACACAATAACAAATCACAATCAATGCATTTCCACTTTATTTTGCCACCAGTTTGACATAACTGACAAGTTATAGGAATTTGACTAGCTGAAACTGCTTCTGATGTCGCCATTACAGTGTTTATGGTTCGTAAGCAACTATCGACAACTCCTGGCATTGATAGTCATTTCTATAAATAGTTGAAGCCACACTTAACGGGTATTTAAATATATATATATATATATATATATATATATATATATATATATATATAGCTATCGATCGAATTGTGAAGCTATCTTGTTAGTATGGGTTAGCTTGCATCTTTCCCGAGGTGTGTAGGGGACTGGATCATTACATGTACTATGTTCGACTATCATTAACAGTACACAGGGAATGGAGTAAGGGATAAAATACCGGAAAATATATGGCAATTCTTCCATTGATTATTAACACCAGCTCTGAACAATTTTTGCACTAGTAACGTTCTCATGTTTATTTTATGTTCGAATATGTAAAAAATAACTATAATAAATCAAGAAAATTTAGTGTTAATAAACATTTCATCTTGTAATTAAAACCAAAAAATATTATAAGTGGCAAGTTTTAAGTAATTAACAAACAGATTAGTTTGTAGAGTCCATGTCGTTGGACTTCGATTTTTGTCATCATCACTTCGCTTGTTCCTTCGGTGTTCTACTGCAGTTGTTTCGGCATACATGAGCTTAAATTTGACTGTAGCGAACTATGCTTAACATTGAGATACACTGTGTATAAATTGATTTCTATGGATGTTATTTTGCTAAATACTGAAAAAATATCTTGAAATCCACGAGAGGACTTGTTTAGATTAAACTGACGGTATGGACGAATGACTATAATTAATATATAAAAAGTAACAAGCTAGTGTTGTTTTGTCAATAATAATAATAATGATAATAATAAAATAATAATAAAAAATTTTAATCCGTCTAAATGACTAATGCCTTTTGGTATCAACAAAATTGAAGATCAATTATTAGTATATGAAAAAGAGGTAAAGTCTACAAAAATTAAACATTTTTGAATTCAATATTATGTAAAGATGACGTTGAAAAAAGAAAAAAAAACTTTTAGAGTGTCAAATTCTCTTAACCTGTCCACCATGTGAAGTTAACAACAAGTTGAAGCATAAATGCATTATTGAGTTAAAGCTTGAAAAAACATAATCCAAGTTTAAAATGCAATGTTTAAGAAAAACTTTGTTAAAACCTGAGGAGTATCTTCCTCTTGCATAGCTCTGTCCTTAGCTGATTTTGGCTTTCCTATTTACATCCTATTTGTAATTTGTTTTCTATCAGCTTTTTACACATATTTTGGTTCATGGATTTCCAATGTTTTGATATGATCTGCACTTAAGAGACATAAGTTGTCGAAATACGCATATGCAGAAACTAAATTCGAAGCAAGGTCAGTATTTGTTATTTGACTTGAGCGGTGGGTATCGAATCGTCGAGAAATAAAGACCCCGGTGGAACTAAATACCAATATCATTCAGATAATGATTATTCTATGAATTATCAATGTTCTGGAAGACTTTATAGACAAGGGGCAGGATTTGCATGTTGCCCGTAAACCGGTTTAATCTTACCACTAACTTTTGCTAGTCTGTTACAAAGTCTAACGAACCCAAATGGAGTAGGGTTCAAATTCAATGGTCAAGAGGTCGTAAACAGTTAAAGTAGAGACCAAAGAGCGAAACTCATGACTCTCTAGATACGTTTTTCCTCACAGAGTGGATGCGTCTGTGTAATCATAGGGAGACAAATGACAACATAGAAGACAACATTGTGAGATCTACCACCTGAGATAGGGAGGGGGTCAAAGGTTCCAATTTTGGAACTACATCTTCCCAATCCCAGGACCCTGGTGTCAAACGTTCTAGCAGGAAGAACTGAAGTGGACGAATGTGAAGACGTCCCAAGGGCACCACACAGATATAAAGTTGATAAAGCCAAAAAACGTGAGTAATGGCGAGCCCTGACTGTTTGTTGTGACAGTACTGACTATACGACTGAACCCAAGAGTGAAACTTGTTGAACTGGAAAAAAACAAAGACCGTGATCTGTTCTGAAATGTTCCCCAGAAAAAAGTCCAGAGAAGGAATCAACTCTTTTTTCCATTAAATCCATTTTATGGAAAAAGATTGAAACATTCCGAGTGTTTTGAACAATAATACCTAGATCATACTCCTTCAGAAGAGGGTCTCATTGGGGTCTAAGCGTGACACGGGATCGACCGTTTTCTGTAAGCGTGACCCGGGAAAGTCAAATCATTGTGCGTGAAAACGGGAAACGAAGTAGAGCGGGATACGTGAAATTAGATAAAAATGGTTCGGGAATTCGGGAAAATGATAATTTTACTAAGCGGGAATTTCAGTTTTACG
>MJUU01067294.1:0-12761 GCA_002080025.1 Modiolus philippinarum | reverse complement strand
CATCAAAAACTTGAATGTATGTACGATTTACAATGAGTGACGTTCTGTAAGATACCTTTTGATCTTCAACTGACTGGACCCTATTATTTTGTATCGGAAAATATATATAAACCGACGGAATATTGGATGGCCAGTACTCAAATCCATGAAGATGTGAGAAGTATTTTTGGAACCTGCTCGTACTACCGCATGTATGTGACTCCTTCATCAGTTGACAAACCAGGGTGAAAATATTTAATGTCAGGAGAGTGTCAGGCAGCAAACTTAAGGGGGTCCGCTACTCCATTTGAAAATAAATAGGATTCAAATAAACATGGTTTTTAGCTAGAAAATTAAAAAAGAAGTAATTAAAGTGAAAAAAAATAGATAGGTTAATGATCTCGTTTTTGAGATTTAAGTGATTGAAAATTTGTCGGGAAACTGAACTACTCTGATTTAAATAAACATGATTTTTAGTTAGAAAATTAAAAAAGAAGTAATTTCAGTGAAAAAAAATAGATAGGTTAATGATCTCGTTTTTGAGATTTAAGTGATTGAAAATTTGGCGGGAAACTGAACTACTCTGATTTTTCATAGGATTAACATTAGCAAGGTGTGGCTATGAATGAATGTGACAGAATGAATAAAATTCAAAGAATTTTTTAAAGAGTGCCCACAAAGATGTATTAAATGAAATTATGGAAAAAAATAAGGGGGTCAATGGGCAAAAAATATTATGCTTTTAAATGGATAAAACCCGAGGATTCCGAAAATCTGACAGAAATCCCAAAATGTGAGGAGCAAACCTCCTTAAACTCGTACACAAACGATTTTGCTCCAACCAAATTAGGACTTCTCCAACCAATTAGGTTGGACCCTCTGAGTATGCAAGGTGTAAACACGTGATTCATTCAAGTCTAAAATTGTAAAAATTCAGGCACTAAAACTTTGTATTCTTATAGGTTTGATGGCTTCAGAATCCGCGGCTTTCCAATTATGTTCATCGTGTCTGAGTTTTGTCCAAAACGATCGACAGCTAGGTATTAAGTTTAACATTAATTTCAAATGCAAATTATACATTCAAAAGCCTTCTCTTCTCTTAATTGCTTACTTGGCTTACACAATTAAAATAATATTTTATCCGAAAAAACGTATCACTGTTTACATGTTACTCTATTTTCTAAAAAGTGAATAAGCGTGATCTGGAAAAACACAAAAATGATAAGCGGGATGCGGGAATTAAACAAAACGTTAAGCGGGATCTGGGATCAGAACCCCCCAATGAGACCCCCTCAGAAGAGAATCATCCTATATCTGAATGGACTGGGTACGAAGGTGTGCTACGACAACGAAAATTTTGCTGAAAATTAATGGAGTTTCAGCTAAGCCAAAAAAGTAGACCTCTTAACTGAAAGATCATATTCAACACAAAACAGAGATATTTCTTGTAAGAAGGGGTTATTTGACAATAGATGGAAGGATCTGCTGGGTCGAAAGAGATTGTTCACACACCAGGGAGCAGAGAATCTCGAATGGATCTATTAATTTCCATTTTGAAAAGAGGAACTATCAGGTATTGGTGATGAGAAAAGAAATGTCTATGCTCGGTTTTATACCTCAAGATTTCTTGGCGACCAATAAAATTTGTGAAATAAAAACCTGGAACCAGACAGAACTGAGAAATCTCCTCTACATCTGCTTTCTGCAAAAAGGTGTAGATGCCTCCGCTGAAAAAAAGAAAAACCTTCTGTGGATCCAACGAAACTGAAAAAGGAACCGGAGTAGTTGAAAATGGAGGTAATGCACCGATTAAGAACACCAGTAAAAGCGTTCTTCCATCGCTTTGTTCTACCATGTATTTG
Source organism: Modiolus philippinarum (assembly GCA_002080025.1). Lineage (NCBI taxonomy): Eukaryota > Metazoa > Mollusca > Bivalvia > Mytilida > Modiolidae > Modiolus > Modiolus philippinarum. The sequence continues at coordinate 10,920 of MJUU01067294.1, read as the reverse complement.
TAGGGACTTTGTCTCCTGTGCATTACAGCCATATCCGTTCGTTGTTTACTGAAATGAAAACCTAAACCACTTCAAAATATTTACTAAACCCAGTGATCTCCTACTGATCTAGAGTGGGCCAATCTCCCTGCTACTGAAATGTTTGGAAGAGGAACAGAGAATTCCTCATCAACAGCTAGGATGTGTCAATATCAAACTAGTGGGCAGTCACTTAGGGACGAGAACCAGATTTAGAGAATTCCTCTTCAACAGCTAGGACGCGTCAATATCAAACGAGTGGGCAATCACTTTGGGACGATAACCAGATTTAATTCTTAAAATCTTTGGGAGACTTTTGGGTGGTTTAGAAGTAGAAGAAGAAAAAGAAGAAGTAATCTTACCACAAACATTTTTTTTTCTTCTCAGAAGGTACAAAAATCTAGAAGCATGCACAGTGCTTTGCCATCATTAACTCTGACACTTCCAAATACAGGTTGATGAGCTTTACTATTATCCCCATGAACCTTCCCTTATGGTAAACGAAAAATTTTGTCTCTCAAAGGAGACTTTAAAGCATCTATCAAAGACTCTGAAACCTTGGAACTATTCAGAGTTTCTTGCCACTTTCATAATGTGAAATTTGCAAGCAAGCTCAAAATAAGACACTTGGAATGCACCAAGAGGCTTGCCAATTTGAAGTCAAAAAGCTTTTAACTAGGAAATACATTCTGTCTCCATGTCCTGTAAAAGGGTTCCTGTTGCCGACAAATAAAGTTCTACTGAACCAAGAACTTGAGAAGAATTTCTGAGTAAATATTCAGATTTGGAATAAAGAGACTGTGGCTGACGCAAGCCATCAACAGATTTGGAACAAAAGAGATAAGATATGATTTTGTCACAAGTAGATGCAATCCTTCCCAATTTAGGGTTAAAAATTTTCAACTGAAAAAAAAAACGCCTGGGAAGGAAGAAGGATCCAAAGTTGAACTCTGCTTATCTAATGTGCCATCACCTAGGAGCACTATGAACAGTGGGTAAGGATGTTAATGTATGATTAGATTCAGGAAAAGCAGGGTTAGATAGTGTAGTATCCTGAACTAAACCACGGGAAGTCTAAAAATGTTTTTAGACTTGGTCGGCGAAGCAAAGTGGACTTTAGCCACGTGCCGCGTAAAATGAAAACCCTTAATCTAAAATGGTCTGTAGAAACAGAACCAGGATAAGGGGAGATAGATTCCTCGTACCAACCTGCTTGCACAGAAAGATCATCGCAAATGTACTGCTCTTGACTGACTGGAGCAAGTGAAAATTATCATCATCCATGCTGCCCTCTACCGTTCCGGCATAAGCTGAAGAGATAATGGGTACAGCATCGATAGCTTCCGAAGAATATACCATGAGGTTAGAAGTGGAAACACAACAAACAGGTGGAATAGGAGCTCTACTGAAAGATGGAATGACACTAGAGGCTACACTACAAATAGTGCTAGCGGAAACGGAAGTACTAGCCTTGGCAACAGACCCTACATAATAGAGTTGAGAGTTTAGTGAACTTAAGTATGCCTTAACAGTATCTGAAAAACTAAGGCTACCGAATCTGTCTGGCAAATTGGACCAGCCACCTGATTGGGACCTCCAGCTGCAACTGATTGGGTATAACAACCAGTCAATTGCTGAGGAAAACCAAACATAGATGGATTTCCAAATCGTATAGCAAAAAGACATCTGAGGTCTGATCCAAATCTCGGAACTACTGGAACTGACCACTGGATTTTAAAACAATTACATGGGGCAATAAACAATGACGTGCAATACGGCAACGGTAAACGGTATACGAGAAATACAGATGTAAAATAAAACAAGATTTACTGTTGTATTTAGTACAATGTTGAAACAATTTGTTCCAGATAGCTGATGGTCAGTGTTAACGTACTTTCATTTCGCCAAAGTGTTAGCAGATAGAGTCCGAAAGTAAGATGAGACGACTTAATGTTGGATCTAGTTTAATGTGAACCAGTCTGTCGTAATATGCAAGTATATTACATAATATACTGTTCAACCAACTTATTATGATGAACATAGAACGTCCGGAGTGCCAATTTCAAGCATGCATTCTAATATATGCGTATCTGAGTAACTTTCTGGTATGAAATAATGCATATTGGTGAAGTTTTCGTACTGGTAGGATGTTCTAGCATATTGCATCAGTTGAGATACATCTCGTAAAAAAAAATTAACAAAATAAAAAAAATAACCCTCACGTTTATATATTTTCTAGTGTCTTTAATTTCAAGTTGACTTGGATAAGTAAAAGATACAGAAGCAAACGTAGTTTCACATATCGGAAAATCAGGAACCAAAGCGAGTTATATCAATAGACCCGATGTTTCCTCTATGTTTCCTATTTATCCATATCGGGATTTAACAAGAACTATAGAATCAATCCAAACTTTGTCCAGCTGTTGAAGGTTTTTCTTTATAGATGTAGTCTTAGTTGTTTTTCTTTGTTGCATCTGGCTATCACTTTAGGAAAAACAGGAAATGGTACAGGAATACTGTTTTTGGGAAAGCATTCAATCCGAACTCAAACCGTTTACTGAACTTTGTACCAGATAGAAGTACATTACGTTTGGTTGATTGATTGATTAATTAGAATTCAACGTCCAGTGATCAATATTTTAGCATAAGGACTAGAAAAAGTTCATCAATTCAAAGAAATATTTGTAAAAGAAGAAAGAAACAAAGATGGAAGGCATAACCGGAGCAATGAGTTTTGATTGCCACTAGAAAAGGGGAGAAATGGGTAGGGGCAGAATACGAGTCCAAGTAACTCTGCTCTCTTTAGAAAAATGTAGAAAGGGTCTGCATGGAGCGTGGCGATCTCTAGTTTTGCTACAATGGTTTGTGGTCAGGATTTCATTATTATGACCTGATTACCCCGCACAAACAGGGCATTCTTCTATTCATCATCTGGGGACGCGCCCGATAGCTCTGTAGCCGGAGTCCCTGAAAACCGATTCCGGTGTCGGGCATTATGTTCGGCGTACGATAAAAGTTCATTGCTTTTCTTCATAAACGGTACCAGTAGCATTTATGAGGAAAATGTTTCCGGTGCTGCTGTCCATTTCCAGTTGCTGCTAACATATGTTGCTGTTTCCGGTGCTGCACGCATACGCTTAATAATGCCAATGTATTCAGAACAAACACCACTGATACATTCGGCCGTAATAATTAGTCTGTTAATGCAGACCAAAATATCTCACTATGTCAAGTTTGATCTGGAGTCCAATGATTTGATGAAATAGCAACATCAAGATTTCACGTCTAATCAATCGTCACTCCTATATTAACAATATAACCAGTCTTATTGTATTAGCCCTTTCCATAAAGTGTTGTTATTTTTTCCTGGATTGGAACTCTCCGATCAAATGGAGGTACAAACACTCTTTGCTTCCGGTTATCACTCGTGTGGTTGGCTAACAATTCACGACTTAAACCTTGAATATATTTTAATTATAATAAGTTAGTGCAGTGTCACAGTAAATAACGACATAGTAATCTAAATATGAACAGTGTTGTGAACTGTGTTCTGGATGAACAACACTTTCAGTGATGGGTTGATAACCAGAACTGTTGCATTGTATGTAAATGCCGAAACCGAAGAGCGGACCAAATGATTTTTCGAAAATGCCTATAGCTGTGAAATATTTACATTCAGCTCCATTTTTCATAACAATAACACCCTAAGTCTTTCCATATGATTAAACTAATGACGATAAAAATATGAATATCAAAATAAACTTATATATGTTTAACAACTCGAAATGTTACATATAAATAACTTTGCCTTTTTAGAACTGTTCTGTCTAACGTAACATCCAATACAAAGTTGATGTGGCGAAATGAAAGTTAAACTAGTTGGCAAGTTACCTGTTTGATTAATTCTTAAACGTGTAACATCATAGTACGTTCAAAATTGCCCCACGTTATTGAAGATATGGAATTTGAGAGCACTTTCGACATTTAGAATTACATTGTCCAACGGTGTTGTGACTAAATCGGATGGGTAAAAGGGAGCGTATTTATCCAAACTGGTATTAATATCCGGGTGTCCTTCTTATATATATTAATTACGCCTTCGGTTGGTTTTCCTAACACTACCAATCTACACTCACGGCTTTGCGAAAATCGGTCTACAACAAAAACATTCCCATTCCTGCAATTAGCTATGAAGAAAGGATATTCAAATATTGGTTTATTTTCATTGTCGTCTTTTGTCTTCCATCTACATCTAAACCAATAACGACCCTCCTTGCATTTTCTCCTCCATCGTTCCCTCTTCCTGCTCCAACTATCACGTCACCATTATGAGTTACATGAACAACTGAAGACTCCAAGGGTGACAGGGAATAACACGATTCTTTCAGTTCTCCATTAGTACTGCTAATTTGTTTAAGTTTTTGGTTATTGTCCGACATTAAAAGGTTGCCTGTCTTATTAATTGCCATACCAAATACATTCACTGTAAAGTTGAAAACTTTTTCAAGTTTAGTCCTATTCAACTTAACCATTTGCAAAATTGGGGACTGACCATCGGCTATCCATATTGAATTTTCCCCACACGGTGACAGAAAGGTAATACAAACAAGTTCTGTCTGAAATTCTTTTTCTATAGTTAATTTTAATTGATCACCATCCTTTCTTATTTCCTCTAGTTCGTGGCCATTGTGGACTTTGATAATACAAACCGGACATATCAATTTGTCACAAGTTTTACAGAGCATACAGTAATCATTGTCTGAATGCTCTTATTCGAGGTATGTTATTCACGGTGCAGATATTGTCAAACTTGAAATACAATCCAAAATTTGCATGTAGCTTTAAGGTTTTTCATTGTCGGCATTCAAATTTTTATTCAATCTTTTAAATAATCATCAACTTACCCTTTATCGTGAAATGAAATGTAACTATATTCAGCTCAATTGACTGCAGTCTTTGGTTCTTCACATTAAAAACCAGCTTCATTTTAGAATTAAAATCAAATGATAATCTTAAATTGTCATTTTCCGTGTTTGTTTTGTGCACCTTGTACATGATCATACTTAAAGTTAGTTGCAGACCCCCTCCCCCAATATGTCACAAATCATGCATTTTGAAAATTTAGACAGCTGTTAGTTAATTCAGTATTCATAGATATTGATTAATTAATTGACCTTAATATGTGTAAGGCATTTGGGTTCATTGAAATTTAGCATGCATCATTAGGGAAAGACATCATGCCGAAACGAGTGATTTCAAATTCATCCAGAACATATTATCAATATACTTTCTTGCATGATTAGATCAGCTGGGGATTCGGACAGTCAATTGAATTAGCTGCATTGACTAGCAGTACATTGAAATACAGTGAATATTAAGGATCCATGGTACTCTAAAAAGTTGAAATGATTAGATTTTAATTTCTTGGTATTTTTCTGTGAAAATGGTTAAACGTCTTTCTTTATTTTGGTCTTATATCAAAATAAAATTCAACAGTTACGTAAAATTCCTAATTGGCGTAAAGTAAAATGCCATAATTGGCGTAAAATAAAATGGCTTAAGAACAATATTAATTTGATTTTACTACAATTGAACCTAACTAAATTAACAGTTGGAAGGAAAAGTAATCTTAACCTATAAATGATATAATGAAATGCAAGTCAACCATTTGCGTGTGAATGCGCGTCTCGACACGATATATGTGTACATGAAATAAATGATGCAAAGATGGCTTTGCAGCACAATAAACAACTATACATGTATAAATCCAAACGATATTATGATCACTCTCCTCAGTGTTAGTGACTTTAAAATGGACAGCAAAGCGCTTAAAACATAAAGCATAAAAAAATTTTGGTTGAAAAAGTGAATTTCAACGACGAGCAATATACATAAATTATCTTTGGTCACAGTGAGTGTCTTCGATACTATAACATCCACAGCTGAGAATTTTGTCAGTTTGACTTACATTTTCCAGATACTAGATAAGTAGACCCGATCTTGGATTACCGATATATTTAAGCTGATAAATACAGCTTCAGCTGAAGAGTATACTTGCTTTTGTCAACAGAGCGAAAACTTACACATCAAGTCTCTACAGAAGTTTTACGGTCGTTACCATGATTTGACAGACCATTACAATGTTTCTATTTCACATATGAGAATAGATATCTTTGGGTAGATCCAGAGTTGATTACTGGACTGATAAACACCGACTGTGACAATACCGGACTTTTCACATTTGCAGTGTGACGGGTGCCACGCGTGGAGCAGATAATACTTACAATTCCGGAACACCTTATGATACCTCAGTTTTTGTAGGGGATCACACTGTAAGTGCCTTAGTTTTGTGTCGTTTTTGTTTTTTTTAGATTATTTGTTTTGTTTTTGTCATGCTATCTGAATTCGTGTTGGATATGATTTGCCGAGATTTTTTATTATTGATTTTGGAATTCCCCCTTTAATTAGTCTTGCTTCGGAATTCGTTTGCAGTGCTAACTTGGGTTAAGAGACTGGTTTGTGTAAAGATCTGATATAAGATGTGTTAGTTCGTCTACAAAAGTTTCGAGAGCTGATTTAAAACCCCGGTACAGAGTTTTCCATAGATATCTGGAATGTATGATGCATTAAAATATTAATGATAAGGACAGACATATACCTATGTCTATAAAAGTAAGTTGCTGTGTTTAAAGCTAGCAACTGTCCATTATAATATCCATGTCTGTAGAAAATGAACACACCAAAAAGTCATTAGAGGAAGCTTTAACTAAATAAAATTGAATCGCTTCAAAATTTTTTCTGATAATACTTCCTTGAAATTCAAACGGCTATCTAATCGAATCTCCATTATATATATATATATATATATATATATGTGTGTGTGTGTGTGTTTAGTCAAATAGTCAAAAACAATATTTACATCTATCATGTTCTTTCAAAGTCACCAAAAATACAAAAAACATTATATATTTCGAAGATATGCTAATTAACCTATGCTAACTGATTCTGCGACTAAACAGTACTTCAGTACTTTGATTTACTATTGAATTGATAGTCATTTCTATAAATAGTTTAAGCTATTTAAATGTTTTCAATGTTATAAAATTATTTCTATCAAAAATTCATTACCTGCCAGCTTTCTTCGCATCTTAGCTGATTTAACATGTAGCGGACTGAACGATTTCACCTTCGCTTTTCACCATGCATTTGTAGAGACTTTGTTCATGCACATTTACACCATATCTTTTCATTGTTAATGTATTGTTGTAAGTACATTTAGTTTTAAGGAGGTTCGCTACTCCATATTAAAATAAATAGGATGTCAAATAAATATGATTTTTGTTAGAAAATTAAAAAAAGAAATAATTTAAGTGAAAAAAATGATAGGTTGATGATCTCGTTTTTGAGTTATAAGTGATTGAAAATTTGGCGGGAAACTAAACTCCTCGGATTTTTCATAGGATTAACATTAGCCAGGTTTGACCTCCAATGAATGTAATAGAAAAAATAAAGTTTATTGAAATTTTTACAGAATGCCCATAAAGATGTATAAAATGAAATTATGGGACAAATTAAGGGGGTCCATGGGCAAAAATTATAATGCCTTTAAATGGATAAAACCAGAGTATTCCGAAAATCTGACAGAAATCCCAAAACATGAGGAGCCAACCTCCTTAAGTTTTGTTAGTTTAGTTTAATAATATTTTATTGCTCATAGACAAAAGGATTGGACACAAGTTATATCCTCTCCTTACAAAGTATACACATACAACATTGACAGCAAAGAATACACACATAAAATAATACAAATAATATAGTTTAGTGAAAATACTAAAATAGAATTAACCAAATACATAACCAAGGAGGCTGACTTGCAATGAAAACCTTTTAGTTTGCTTTATATATTGTCGAACTTTTCCAAATATGAACGAGTTATATTGATCGTCACGGTCATCATTACCAAAGAGGATTTTCAATATTTTTATCACTATCATCGAGACCCGCAAATAAGGTTATTCTTTGATTCAAATACAAAGCACATTCAAGAAAAAAATGAAAAGCATCTTCGTAAGGGGACCCACAGCTACATTTTGGGTCGCTTATAACATTTATTCTCTTGAAATCTGCGTTTAATGAGCTACAATGGTGCCTTATTCATGAATGCAAGATACTAAGTTTCCTCGGACCGTCACTGTAGTACTCTGGAGCTTTAAAAGAAATGGGTTTAATCTGTTTTTTTGAATGACGAAAACGTCGGCATATTTCGAATTGACATGTCTAGTTCATTCCACAAACGAACTGCTGAAGGGATAAATGAATTTGCAGAGACTCTCAGTCGACATCTTGGCGGTATGTAATTGTTACTGTTTCTAAGGTTGTTTGTATTTGCGTCTGAAACTAATGGTGGAAGACAGTTTATTAAGACGTTGCGCACGATATTGCGACACGTTATCGTTTTGCCCCTATTTTTTTGCTATCCTTTAAAAATATTTTTTTATTTAAGTATGATTTTATTTGATATGAACATAAATTATCTTTTGTATGTTCATAAAGTATGTATGTCGGTAAAAAATCCAACTGCAACCAAATTAAAGAAAATTTGGTAGCCTTATTGTTTAATAAAACTTGGATTTTTTAAGCGTAAGACGTACCATTGAAAACTGTTTCTGACATAAAGAAATAATTGTATTTTCAGTTTTGTTCGATGGATCTGCTAGAAATTTTGCACACACACTTAACGAATTCACAGCTTTGAGACATCATTGTATCAAAGACGTATGTTTGACACGGGAAAAGTTCGAAAAACATGAAGTTGGCCATTTCGACCCGTAAGATCGGAAAAATAACGAATTTATAATTCGATGTAAGAGAAATACCTGGTTCTCATTCAATTTATATCGCAAATAAGATTACAATTTTTATACTGTAAAAAAGTTCACGATTTAAAGAATTATTAACGCAAAAATCAGACATGTATTACTATTCTGCGTAGAGCAATATAAAAAATGGCAGGTCTAGCGGATTTGTCCACTGCCGTCAAAATTGTTATAACAAACGTCCAATCAATATTTTCATAAAACTGTTTTCAGATAAATGCTTATTATTTCTAATAGAAAATAAGTTCATTTCATGTACTTTGTGATGATTTAAATTAAAATGTATAATATTTTCCCAAGAAAAAGTTGTACATGTTTTACTAGGTCTAGCGGAATTGTCCAACGTTGATATTTTTAACGTTTTCACGTGAAACGCGCAGTTCGCTCTTCAATGCGTGTTTCTGGGAAAATGTTGAAACTCTTCATGTTCTAAAAAACTCTTTGCATGGAATACAAATTTGAAAATCTTGAGAGAAGAAATTGAAATCTAGAAAACTGGTGTAATATGATTATAAAAAAGACTTTAATTTGTTTTAAAGTATACCATTGCACTGTAACGTGTATATCATATAGACATATATAATGCATACAATTACCCACGCTCTGATTTTTATTGCTGATCTACTCTAATAAATATCATAATACAAAATAATCAGTAAATAGTGATTAAATGTCTATCTATTTGACAGCAGAAAGGTATCAATTTGCCTTTGCCATTTTTTTGTAAAACTTGTAGATATGGAGTTAAAATCGAATTTGTATGTGTAGAGATTTCAGCAAATGAATGTATTACAATACCCTGATCTTCATCTTGACATACTGCTGGATTGTCTTGATGATTTGTAGATCAAAATAAATTATCAGTAATCCCAAAACCATACTTATTAAGTTATAAATATGACAAGCCGCCTTTTGAAATCAATATACTAGAATATAATTTTCTAAATTATAGGAGAGACATAAGTCTCTGATTATAGGGCGCTTATTATAAAATAAAAAATAAAAAACAATTTCTATTGTATGATTCTATAGTTAAGGAATACACAATTTGATGAACAATATATAAAAGTCTAGAATATATGATGAATAAGAAATAGATCTATTTTGATACAGATCAATATAAATAATGAATTCGACCGGGGTAAAACGTATATCCACATGCCATTTTTCGTCCGACGTCGAAATTATTGCTAAAATTGACGTTACGCTAGAGGACACCAATATCGTGCGCAACGTCCTAATAATCAGGACATAATCTATTATGCATTTTGTAAAATGTAGTAACTTTACGATATTTACGTCTATTCTGCAAAGTATCCCATCCTGTTTCAAAATATAAAGAGTCCTTACTTGAAAATTGAGTAAGGCCAGTTACTATTCTTGTGGCTTCTAGTTGGACCATTTCTAGCTTCGAAACAACAATATTATCTATATGCGTTGCCCAGTTTCCATCAGAAGAAAAAGTTATACCCAAATGTTTATGATTTTTAACAACTTCAACAGGTTCATTACTAAATTTAATATCCATACTTTGGGAAGTAGTACTCGATATTACGAGTGCTTGTGTTTTCTTTGGACTGAAACCAACAAGCCAATTTTTTGCCCACTAATCAAGTAATCTTAAATCTGAATTTATTTCAAGTTCCATTGTTTTAAAATCAACTCCAGAGTACGACAGTGAGGTGTCATCAGCAAAGAGTCTCGCAAAGTTTGTCAAGTTATCAGTGATATCGTTCATATACAGTAAGAATAATAAAGGGCCCAAAACTGAACCTTGAGGAACACCAGCTTTCACGGACCCAAAAGCTGATCGTTCATTATTTACCATGACAATTTGCTTCCGATCTGTAATATAATCTTCTAACCAATTTAATATCTCGCCTTATATTCCATTTTTCTTAAGACCTTTATGCCAAACGCGATCAAATGCTTTGGATATATCGCAAAATATAATGATATTGGAATAATGATCATCTATGTTTTGGCAGACTCTGTGATACATCTCTAATAACTGAAAAACTGTTGA